>JAXQQM020067303.1:0-23655 GCA_034641835.2 Pinus albicaulis | reverse complement strand
GTCTCTCGCCGTAGAAAACACATTGAATTCAAATTATAAAGAAAAAAATGATTATGTACAATGATGATGTGAGATCTCTTTAATACTAAATGTAGTGTTTTTGCACCGCCATTGACAGTGGTAGAAAATTGTCCTTCAAGCTCTTTCCCTTGCTTTTATGTCAAAGAGGCTCTTCATTTTATTTCGATATTTCTTTAGTTTGTACCATATCTCATCTCTATTTTCATTCAACTCAATGATATGATTAATCCTTTTAGAGAAATCATCAGGTTCATCAGTAGATTCTTGTAGAAAATTGAGTACATGGAAAGCCGATTTTGTAGGAAAAGTAACATTTTTGCCATAAACTAATTGGAATGGGGATTTACCTATTGACCTTTTTGGAGAATTTCTGTTTTCTGAGACTACATAAATCAAGTGAATGTCCCAGTTCTTCTTGTGGTATTCTAAAGTTTTCTTGATTACTTTCACTAATCTCTTATTTGATGATTCAGCAAGACCATTTCCTTGTGGATAATAGGGAGTTGAGTGATGTAGTAGAATCTAATATTTCTCACAAAATTCTATCATTTTTATGTTGCTGAATGGTGTGGCATTATCAGTGACTATTTTCTGTGGGCAACCAAATCTAGATAAAATATTCTCTTCAATGAACTTTATTACAACTGAATCTATAACATTTCTTACAGGAATGGCTTCTACCCACTTGGTGAAATAGTCAGTAGTAGTCAAGATCCATCTATGCTGATTACTAGAGGCTGGATGAATTTCACCTATAAAATCTAATCCCCATTGAAGAAATGCTGCTGAAAAAACTACTGGAACTAGTGGAAGACCTGGTAAGTTTTTCTTACCAGCAAACATTTGACATGGAACACAGGCTCTGACTTTTGATCCTACTTGTGAAAACAAGGTAGGCCAATAAACACCCCCCCCCCCCCCTCAATATCTTGTATATTTTTTCTCTCCAAGCATAATGGCCTCCACAAATTCCTGCATGAAACTGATCAATGATTCCTTCAGTCTCTTATTCTTTTAGGAAAAGTAGTAAAATATTAAGAGGATCCTTCCAGTATAAGTTGGCATTGATGATACAATATTTGATGGATTTCAACTTGAGTTTTTTGCATTGGTCTTTGAAAATTGAGCTGGACATTCAAAATTAATCAGAAAATGAATAATGTCTGTATACCAATCTGATGGAACAAAATTATCATCAATATGAATGGGGACTGTCTGAGTTGAAGGAGAAGGTTCTTGTGTATTCTTTCCTTGCACCCCATGGGAAGGTTCTTGTGGATTCTCCCCTTCTGCATTCAAGGAAGGTTCTAGTCTATTCTCCCTTTCTAAATTCGAAGAAGGTCCTTGTGGTTTCTTCTCTGAAACTTTAAAAAAAAAATTATGCCCAAGAATTTACAATTGGATTCAGCTAACAACTTGGCTAAATCGTGCCCCTTCACTAACTTGGTAGTTTTTATGGTAAGATCAAACTCAAGGATATGAGTTATCCATCTTCCTCTTCTACCATTAGTGTCTGGCTATGTGAGGATTGTTTTGACAGCTTTATTGGGCACATAGGCAATGATATTTGAATGAATAATATACATTCTAAAATACTTGAGGGCTTGAACTATGGCATAGGCTTGTTTTTCAATAATATCATATCTCAGTTTGGCATCTCTCATAACCTTACTAAATAATGCTATAGGTTGATCATGTTAGTCCTCATTCTTTTTTAAAAGGAAAACTGCAAGGGTAGTTTCTGAGGCAAAAGAGAACATGCTGAAAGGTTCTGAGTAGTTTGGACTAGCTAAGGTTGGGGCTTCGGAGATGGCTTTCTTTATCTGGTCAAAAGAAAATCTTGCAGAAACAGTCCATTTGACTTCATGGTTCTTTTTGAGCATGTCAGTTATATCCTTCACTATTTCTGCATAATTTGGTATAAACCTTCTCAAAAAATTAATTTTGCCTAAGAAAGCTTGAATCTCTTTCTTATTTCTAGGTAATGATAATGATTGAATAGAAGAGACCCTTTTGGGATCAATAACTACTCCATCTTTAGAAATAATATGACCTAGCAATTTACCTTCTTTAATGGAAAATAATGATTTTTTGGGATTCAAGGAAATTCCAAACTTCCTACATCTTTCAAAAACTTTCTTCAAATCCTTAATCTGTTTAGGATCTAATTTAGAGAAAACATTTAAATAATCAAGATAAGTAACAATGAATTTGTTTACCTTCCTGACAAAAGCCAAGTCCATGGCTCTCTGAAATTTTGCTCCTGCGTTTGATAAACCAAATGGCATCCGGGCATACATGAATGTACCCCAAGGTGTGGTAAAAGTTGTCTTCTCCCTGTCTTATGAATTCACCAATATTTGATTATAACCAGAAAATCCATCTAACATAGAGAGCCTGTTAGCACCTAACACCTTTTGAAGTAATTGATCCATCTTAGGAAGTGGATAATTATCTTTCGAGGATGCTTTATTAAGGTTCCTAAAATCTACAAAGAGACTTATTTCACTGTTATTTTCCCTCATAGGGACTAAATTTGCAACCCAACTAGAGAATCTTAATGGGACAATAATTTGGGCATATACAATTTTCTTCAGTTCTTTTTCTATGGTGGGAAGAAGAACTGGGTTCATCCTTCTTAAATTCTATTGGTAATGCTTTACATCTGGTTTTAGTGGAATTTTATCCTCAATTAAAGATGTATCATAAGTTTTTAGATCACCATAAGACCAGGAAAAGACATATCTATAATTTTTAAGAAGTTCGACATATTTAGATTTAAGTTCTAAGGCTAATGATGCACAAAGTTTGATGTTTTTAATTTCCTCATTAGTGCTAATATTTGTGTCTTCTATGTCATCTTCTGGTGAAACAAAGAACTGATTTTTGGGAACATAATTTTGATCAAACAATTTTTCTAAAGGAACAAGTCCCCCTCGAATAAAATTATTTGATAATTGAATTATATAATGATCAACTACCTTTGATTTTAGTTTTGAATTTTCTTTTTCTTGGGTAGCTTCTTTAGTGTCTGAATTATCCTCTTCAATATGCAATACAGAAAATTTGTCAATGAATTGTAGAAAGGATTTTAATTGTTCACCATCCTCAAATATCTGCCAATGTTTAAGATTGTTTGGGATTGAAGGCATATATTTTATTTATGTTTGATATTGAATATGAAAATGATCTCGAATCATGAAGGAACTATCTGAAACAACTAATGAATCTGTGTGCAAGTTTTCATCTCTAGGAATAAAGGTGATGTTAAAAGAATCAAAGGCATTTTCAGTATTATCCCAAATCTCATTTCTATAAGACCTAAGTCTAGGGTGCTTCGTTTGGAAAAGACTCCTCACTTGTCCTACTATTAGTTCTGAGTCGGTGAAATCACTCAAATTTTTAATCTTTAAACTTCTAGCAAGTTGTAATCCTACGATAAAAGCTTCGTATTCAAAAACATTGTTTGTGACCTCAAAATATAATTTTCAAAAATTGTGAAATATTTTCTTTGTCAGGTGAAATCAAAACAACTCCTTCTCCAAATCCATCTTTGGTACAGGATCCATCAAAAAATAATTTCCAAATTTCAGTATGACCTAGTTTAGAGGTGTCAACTACATCCTCAATTTTGAGTTGAGAATCCCATGAAGTGTTTGATGATAGTTGAAAACAACTAAATTCTTGATCTACTGTATAAATGGGGTGATTCCTAGCTTGATTAGCATTACAAAAACTGTTTAAAAATCTCGCTTCTCTATATAATATAAGGCTCTCTCCACCATATACTGGGATAGTGGCAAAAGAAATGTCCATTTGAAGAATTCCTCCCAATTTTGCACAACATGATCTTGATAACAACATTCGAAATTTGGGAGGAATGTCAATAACAACTATGTCTAATACTACACTTTTAACTGGTATCTGATGTAAAGTTTCCGCTAGATATTTAATGAGTCCTAAACATTGGACCCTCTTTGAATCAAAAGTATACAAGTCATGATAGGTTCAAGTGATATCGAGATTTAGTTGTTCCATGATGATTTTAGGCATTAATTATGCGAAGCACCAGAATCAAGCATACCGTTGTATAACAGAGAATCATGCACCTTTAAATTCAAATAGAAGGGTGGTATAGATTCGTCAATCATATCAGAACTATGACCAAAAGCTATAGTTGGTCTTTCATTTTGTAGACTGATAATGTCTCCTTCAACATCCATACTAGAATTTTGGATCCACTTGGCTACTTGAATTTTATACCTTGGATTTTTAGAGAGTTCAAAAAGTGGGATTGGAATTTTGACTCTTTCTAATTCTTTCTCCACATTAAATACAATTAATATTGTTTGATCAATCTCAGTAGAACCAGTTGATTGATTTAACGGTTGAGGAGGAGTAGTTTTAGTTTTGGTTGATTTCATTTGTGGTTCAATTATTACAGGGTCCTTGGGATGTCTACCAGGACCAACTCTAGGTCTTAAGTTATATCTTTGATTGAGTTCTGCAATTACAAACTCATACAAGTATTTATACTTAGAAACCTGAGAAGTATCTTGGTTTTCTTGAGGGATTTGATTTTGGGAAACAGGGATAGTGGCTGTATGAAAGGATGTTTGATCTACAATATTAATGTCTTCAGTAATGGAAAAAGTATTGTCCTCAGGTTGTTTATCACCAATCAACAATGGGGTAGGAACTTGTTGTTCATTATAAGGTCTCTGAAGAATTTGTTAGAGCAAATTTTTCGAGGTGTTTTTTCGAATCTTCACTTTTTGAATTAGAGGAAGATGCTTCCTGATTTTTTAATTTCCTTTGGGCTTTCTCTTCTTTAGCTCTAATTTTACTAGAACTTGGCCTATTAGCTTCTACCTCAATAACATTAGTCTACATATCTTGTAATGTATTAGAAATTCTCTCCCTTAGCATGAATGCAAAGTCATCATCGAATGCTTTCGAAAATATGACCTTTGCAATAGCTACTGGAGGTTTGCAATCAACATGCATTTTGTGGTAGAATTTATTAAATAATTTGATAAACTCAGCTATAGGTTCACCCAGATTTCTTTTTAACTCTAAAAATTTAGTGAGGAGGTAAACAACATCTTTATTTACCCCCGGTTGGTTTTTAAAGATAGATATAAGTTCATTCCAGGTTCGAATAAAATCTGCTCTAAGTTTCCTAAACCAGATCCTAACGTTACCTTCCAAGGACTGTACAAATAATCTCATAAACATCTTCATGCTCAATGTTCATGTTGTCTATGAAATATAAAAAGGCAGCTATGTGATCTTTTTTTGAAGGGCCTGTCTCTCCATTAAATCTTGATAAATGTTTGAGATATCCATCAGGAAAATTTCCCAAGATGTTAGGGAGAACCAAAGTAGCATATCTAGCTTGTATAATGGGTTGAAAAGCCATGGATGATGAATTTTATGATGATGATGAATATGTAGGTGAATGAGTGTTAGAGGGTGGAGGAGAATGTGAAGGAGGAGGAGGTAGTGAAGATCTCAAAGGGATTTTAACAATTAGTTTTTGAACTGATGGTGTTAAATCTTCTTCCTTATATTCGAATAATGGATTGGAATAGATAGAAAATTTCTCTTCTAGTTGATTAGAATCTAATGGAATGGGATGATAGACTGGAGTAACAAAATCAGTAAGCTTAAATTCATGCAAATTCAAGCCCAATTCTATTTCAGATGTAGGTGAATCTACAAGGAAGGATGGGACTTGATATGATTCAAGTGAGGCTGCCAAAAAAATTGACTGAAGATCTACTCCTTGTGAATAAAGTTCAAAAAATCTCAGAGGTAAGTGAGTCAACTCAAGTTGGGATGATATTACTGAATAGGAGTCTACGGATGAAAATTCTTAAGGGTGTAACGCTGAAGAGGAAGAAGCAGAAATATTCTATTTTCTTTTCAAAGAGGTTTCCCTAACAAGTCTTTATGGATCCTGGAAGGGTGTTGACCGGATAAATAAATCTTGCGTACAAGATCGATCTCCTAGTACCAAAAGGTAATCTAGCAACAAACATCCAAACAAACCTATCTTTCTCTAGACATATGTGATTTACAAAAGAATACTATAAAGGTGTTAAGGTCTTACCGTAGATCCAATGCTTGTTCGAAGTAGTTGTCCTTCGGTCACTTGAAGGAGTTATCTTTAAAGACCTGTAGTCACAAACAAGCAAACATTAAATAACACCTGTATAGTAAATATTATAAATCATGTCTATCATGGTGATCAAGGAATCCATGAAATAAACGGTTAATTAATAGCTTATTGAGAAAAATCAATTCATTTGTATTAACTTTGAATAAAAGAAAACCTTACAACCTTAGCCTTGCTGTTGAATAGGCCTTCCCGGGGTCCAAAAGTAGGAATCTCCTCTACTCTGACAAGCCTTGCACTCTTCCAACCAAGACAGATAGAGGTATGTGATCTTTCCTCACAAAATCTCATTTAAATGAGTCTGAATCCCAATGGCAGTTTACCTCAAATAATTCTAAAGCTTCAACTCTATTTGAGGCTACCCAAGGCCTCTTTTTATAGTGCAAAAGAGGAGGTTTCAGTTCCAACTATGAAGGGATAGAATCCTCCTTCAAATGGATAAGCTCCTCACATCAAGGGGTTAGCTCCTTAAGGCATGGGATGCATGAATGTAAAAATATCGAACTTGCCACTGCAAGATTCCTTCCAAAAGCTCCTAGAAATGACTGAAAGTGAGCTTCTGGGTTTACTTTGCGCATTTTTAATCTTTTACAGGGGTCTGCACTCTTAACACAGAGAAAGTGCATTCAGGTACGCATAAGTGATGAACATTAGGCGCGGGACCGCAGGCAAGACCAAGAGAAAGTGCGATACCAGAGTTTTAGAGACTTTTGAGAACTTTTCTCTTATTTTTAAGGCTTGACATGAGGAACTAATGTGTTAGACTTGCAAAGGAGGAAGTATGAGTGATAATGAGATCATACAGATAGGAGAATGTCAAGATGACAATTTTCAGTGCAACAGATTGCCCCCTAAAGTGAAAAGTCTGGAATAGATGAAGATAGAGTCTATCATGTATGAAGAGTGAAGTAATTTATCATTTCAAAGATCATCCTATGGACACCCCAGTCGAATGTGTAAAAACATTCAATGCAAAATATATATATGTAGATATATCATCGTTGAGGTAGGCATTCCCATACTTAGATCAAAACTAACTAGAAAACTGATTTAAATTGTTCTGATATAGGAATGATTTTCAATACATCAACAGTATAGACATGTGTAGACACAGTATGGACGCAGCCATCTGTTTATGAATAGTCTACTGTATAAATGAATAAAAAAATTCCTTATAGCCTGGATGGTAGAAACTAGATCTAGGGTCTTGATTTCCATTTCTCGAACCAGTACGATTCTATCCATGTGAATAAATGTGTCGAAGTCGAACATGGTAGAAACCACTTGATTACCAGTCAATAATGTAGACTGTTAACAAGTGTGAGAGTAACCACCAGTAATGTCAATGGCCCTCAAAGTACTCAGTACAATCCATGAAATGTGAATGAATGAGCTGAAGTCGAACATGTCACGGAATCATTCGATCGAAGGTCAATGATGCAACCTATCGTTGAAGTCGAGAAACCTGCCATTGAGGCATGCAGATTTCAAGGTACTAACGATTTCTAGATCAACTTCCTAGATAATGAGCTATCGTCGATAGGAAGTGATCCGTCGTAGGCAAGCCCACAACACAAAATCATAGATCAAGTTTTGAAGAAATATATTGGCAAGGACTAACTCAGGGATGGTCAAAATGGATGACAGATATTTTGCAGATGAATGGTTTGTTTGAACTGTCCTCTTGAACACATAACGACACTGCAGATGGTTTGGTGACAATTGACCCAAAGCTAATACCCAGAAACCAGCTGAAGACTTTCAAAATGGTTTGATTAACTGTTAGGCAAAGGATTTCCCAACCCAGGTGAACAAAAGTGTCGTGTTCAAGAGTGGTTAATGGTTTTCCGAATAATCAAAATGTAATAAACAGGTTCGTTTTTCTCTCTTTTCCCCCACCATTTCTGGCAAGTACCTCTTTATTTTTGACAAGCTTGAGGAGGATAACATTTGCTTGTTTATAAGCTCATCCTTCGGATGAGTCCAACTTAGTTTAAGATTTGAACCCTAAGAAGGAGTGGTTCGTTCCTGTTTAGAATTGAACAGGTCCTTTACTGTTAAGTTTTAACGAGTCCAGTATAGGAGAAACTCGGTGTTTTTTCAATTTTAGGGAGTCAGAAGAAAAAACTTAAGAAGACTCCATGGGGGTACTTTTTCGTAAATTTAGTCTCTCGAGCCCGAAAAATGATAAAATAATGCGGGAGAGAACTTTGTTGACTGTAATTAGTCAACTTATACCTTTTTCGTAAATAGTCCATTTCAGTCCGTAAAAGGGGTAAACTTATACTGAAAGGATGATCATTCATTTATTTTAACGAGTTCGAATAATCAAGTGCTCGGCAATCTTTTCAATTTTCGAGAGTCTGAAAAGAGCTTAAAAGAGGACTCCAAGTTTTCGCTTTTTCGTAAATTTTTGAAAGAGTCCGAAAAAGTGATAAAAGTATACTTTTTGTTGAAAAACGATCAATTTTCCTGAAAAATCCAATTTTCTGCACAAAAACTCAAAACATTACACATACCTGTTTAAGATAAATAAAAATGTTTTCAAAAATTACCTTTTTAAAGTGAAAAATAAACAAATTAAAAATTCATTTATTCAAAAAAAAACTTATAAAAAGGGCTTTTCTAACTTCATTTTTACTATTTGAGTTCAGAGTGAAAAGTGAGAGCTTTTGGGTAAAAAAAGTTCCTGTGAAGATTCTGGAAAATCCATCCAGCGAAATTGAGAATCGTCAGCTCCAAGTAATCCACGTCCTCCTTATATTGCATTTCATCTATTTACATTTCATTTTTAGGCTTTAAATTTCATTTTTAAGGAAAAATAGGTTGAAAAAATCGCTTGCAGGGGTCCGCAGGTGCAACACACGGGCCCTGCAGACCCCAAATTTTTTCTACATAAAAAAAAAGTCCTGGGTTCGCACCTGTTTCACAGCTCCCGTGCGTACCTACACACTGTGTATGAAAATAGGGTGCAGACCCCGCACAATGAAATTTCAAACTTAAATTTCTCAAATTCCGCCCAAAATTTTTCAAACAAGATTGTTCTAATATGTCTTTTTATGCATTGTAGGACTTTCAAAATGCTTATTTGGAGATAACGCGAGCATGAGGAGGATGTAGATGATGCCGCAATGAATCATTTTCCTACAATGCAGGCATTGATTGCATGCGGTTTATACAAATTCTGAGCCAGTTAGGGCATGAGGGCACAGGTAGACCTCCTAACGTGGCTAGTGAAAAGATGGAATGTACAGGACCAGTGATTTGTTATTGGCGGCCACTGGCTCGAAATTGAGCTAGAGGATATATATTTTTTAACTAGTTTGTCCAAGAGGGGCGAACAAATTTCTCTGTTTGGGACTAGGCCGGGCGGCCAGTCTGTCGCTAGTCTTCGACTAGAGTTTTGCGATGATCGGGCAGACCCCAAGGACAAACGGATTGATATAAAAACTATCATCTATCCTGAGCTTAAATTCATTGCATTTACTGTTACCAGACTATGCAGGAGTGTAGCATTGCATGTGGCTACCGGTTCCCAGATGCGCATTGCAGTAGACTGTTTTCGAGGCACCATTTTCAACTGGTGCGAAGCTGTGTTGGCCAATGTGAAAGGCTAACTAACCAGAGAAAATAATGGAAAGCTAAACAACTTTGGATATGGATCCATTGTAGTCACCTTTGCTCTAGAGAGGATCCCCATGTTAGCTCCGCAGCACATTCCTTTCGATGTTGGTTGACCTCGAGAACCTAGGATGGTTCGTTGGGTTGCTTTGATGGCCCGTCACGCTGAGGGAATTGAGGTTGTTCGTTTTCCTTATATTTTTGTTGGCTGGAACGCCAAATTTTTGTTATAGAGGAATTTCCATACGCTGGGATGGACTTCCGCGGCGATCAAGAGATGACTCTCCGAGCAGGAGAATAGTGGGATGATTCAGGTAAAAATCATTTTCAACAATTTCTAAGTTAAATCTTTTTTTTTTTGTATTTTAATCATCCCAAAACTAATAATAAAAATTTTAAATGCAGATGTGGGCCCACGACGAACAGCTACTCTCCAGCCTTATGAGAGGAGACATCCAGCTGCAGCAGCACCAGCCCCACAGGGCCAATCAGCAGAGATCCTGACCGATTTGGAGCATCATCTAGAGCATTTGACACTAGACATTCCAGAGACCAATATAGATGATATTCCGCTTAGGTTGTAGAGATATGTGATTGGTGTCCCAAGACCTTTTAGGAGGTTCCTGTATAGGGTAGCCCGAGCAATGGTTTCTTATCGTGATCATCACCAGGGATAGGATGATCGATTTGTAGACTCATAACATTTTTGACCTTTTGTATTATCATTTTTGCCGATCATAAGGTGTTTTTCAACCTATGATCGAAGACGATGTATATTTAAAACACACTTCTATGCTATGATATATCATTATTACCGACTATCTATGTAACATGTTATTGAATGTTGTGTAATTTACTATTTTGATTATTGCAAATGTCTATTTATCATACTAGAAGCAACTGCATATGCTAAAGTATTTAAATGTCTTGGGATATGCTGATATTCAATGTAATCAAATTCACGTTCCAAGAGACAAAATCTCAAAAAATAACCGTAATAATACTGGATTTCTAATGGCATAAACCCTGTTAAGCTGTAATACAACAAGTTCATAATCCAACCTAACAATCAAACTCCGAATCCCAAATGAGATGGATTCAGATAATAACTCAATCACTGCACTATACTCTGCAATGTTATTTGTTGTTTGACCGAGGTTTACCCCATGCATGGGCACTAACTCATCAGAGGGTGAATAGATAACCCAAGTTGCGGAAGAAATGTTCCGTGTACTACGACAAGCACCATCAACAAAACCAATGTAGGTTTGAAGAGACGTCGACATCTGCAATATCAAGAGTAAAACTCAGATAAGCAGGAATAGTGATAAGAGCACACTCTAAACTAGGCACACTTTTCAAATCTAAAACACACCAACAATAAAGAAACTAATCTAATAAAAAATCTCCATACCAAATTTAAGCATAATATCTCTTCAGATAAAGCCCATTTCTGGGTTTATCTAAAGGGACACCGTTGAAATCTATCAGCTCATAGGCCCCTTTTGCTAGCTTTCACTTAACAATGAAAGGACCATTCCACATAGGCACAAATTTTCCAGCCCCTAGCTTATCGTTGGCTTGATTGTACACTAAAACTAGGTCTCTTTCTGAAAAATTACGTGTAACATTTCTATCATACTGAGCCTTTATTCGTTTGACATGAGCTTCGTTTGCTAATACAACATTTCGTCGATTCTCATCTAGCTGAGCCAAGTACAAAAAACGCTTCTCCTCTTCAGACGTAGCTAGGAGTAATTCTATGGCTAATTGTAATGACGAAATTTCGCATTCAATAGGCAACACAACTTCCAAACCGTAAACCAGTTGAAAGGGAGTGAAACCAGTTGATGTTTTTACTGAGGTATGATATGCCCAAAGTGCTGAAAATAACATGGAATGCCAATTCGACTTATGAATACTAATGATTCATTTAATCACAGTGACTAAAACTTTATTGATAGCTTCAACCAGACCATTAGCCTGCGGGTAATATGGATTAGAACTATTGTGGCGCAGGCCAAGTTGATCTGTCAGTTCAATCATCATGATATTTCGAAAATGACTTCCATGATCCGTAATTATGGCTTGAGGAACACCGAATCTAGCAATTATATGATTGAACAAGAAAGTTGTAGTAGTCTTGCCGTCTACCGAAAATGTAGGCATCGCCTCGACCCACTTAGTAAAATAATCTACCGCTAGGATAATATACGCATGCCCCCTAGCCGAGTGAGGGTTACATGTAATAAAGTCAATTCCCCACTTTGCGAAAGGACCGACAACAATTATAGGGTGAAGAGGAGCGAGTGGTGCATGCATTTTACGATACAAAACCTGACAATTGTGGCATTTTTAGACTGCATAGATTCAATCTTTGTATAAGGATGGCCAGAAATAACCAGCGCGCAATATCTTTTGGGCTGTGGCATACCCAGACATATGACCGCCACATGCTCCAGAATGGCAATCATTTAGAACTTTCTCAGCTTTTTCATGAGTAAGACAACGTCGGAAAACATAATCCGCTCCACGACGATAGAGTGTATCACCAATAATATTGTATTGTTGGGATTGGAAACGTATTTTCCGTCGCTGAGATCGTGAGATTTCAGGCCGAAAAGATTGGGTTTGGAGATAAACAATAATATCCCCATACCAAGGATCAAGAGTACTGGTGAGAAACAAGGATTCGTCCGCAATGGGCTATTCCGCCACAGTTTCAGTGTCAGTAGACGGGAAATCACACATCAGTTCGACAAAAACCAAAGATTTCTTTGACTTTGATTTTTCAAATTCCAAGTCAAATTCCTGTAGGATAACTATCCATTTGGAATACTTGCCCCTTAGCAATTGTTTGGTCAAGATGTACATCATAGGGTTACAGTCAGAAATTACTGTGGTTTTGCGTAATAAGATGTAGTGACGAAATATTTGGACAGCTTGAATAGCTGCCAAGGCCAATTTCTCCACATGTGTGTATTTGATCTCAGTCAGATGCAGATTTCGACTAAGATATTAAATCACATGTTCATTTTTGAATTCATCTTCCTGAATTAAAACCATCGCAATGGTGGAATGAGAAGCGGTGAGGTACAAAAAATAATCCCGGTTGTAATTGGGAGGATGCAGTAATGGTGCATGGGTCAACGCATGTTTGAGTGCATCAAAAGATCGATTAGCGATCTCATCCCAAAAGAATGGAACGTCTTGTTTTAACAACCTAGTAAAACCCTTTGTTAACTCGGCGTAGTTAGGAATGAAATGGCGTAAAAAGTTTGCTTTCCCCTGCAAACTTTGGAGTTGGCACAGATTCGAAGGAGGAGGTAGATTGACAATAGCTTTGACCTTCGACGGATCAACGTGAATGCCTGCTTTCGAAACAATAAATCCTAGTAAGCGATCTGATTCTACACAGAAAACACATTTGTGTGGATTCAGCCTAATTCGATAATGCCTACATCTCATAAAGATAGCTCGTAAATGAGTGAGATGGTCGGCCCTACGCAATGAATGAGCAGGTAAATCATCGAGATAAGGCTGCACAATGTGTTTAATGTCATGAAATACGTAAGATATAGCCCTTTGAAAAGTTGCCCCAGCGTTCTTCAATCCAAAGGGTAGTTTGCAATAAGAAAATGTTCCCCACGGACAAATGAAAGTTGTTTTAGGTTTATCAGCAGGGAGTATGTTTATTTGATTGTAACCAGAAAAACAATCCATAAAGGAGAACATTTCACTGTTGGCACAATCATCAATGATTTGATCGATATAGGGTGTTGGATAATTGTCTTTAGGACAAACTCGATTAATATCCCTATAGTCGATACATACTCTTATTGTTCCTTGTTTTTTGTTAACAGGAACAATATTCGATACCCAATCAGTTAAAGGAATTGGATAAATGAAACCTGCACGAAGTAATTTCTCAACTTCGGCTTTGATAGCAGTAGTTTTTCTCAGATGTATCTGACGTAAGCGTTGTCAGATAGGTTTTGCATCCGGGTAAGTCTTAATTTCATGTACGACAATTGACGGATCGATTCCTGGCATTTCTTCATATGACCAGGCAAACACGTCACGGAATTCTTGAAATAGGGCTTTGTAAGTTTGGATTTCTTCGTCTGTACAGAAAGCACCTATATGAATGTTTTCAATTATTCCAGGCTTAACTGAAATGTCAATAGGAATCGTTCGAGAGATATTCTCCAAATTTAACTCAGAATCAGGATTTTTCAATGGATTCTACGATTCTTTGACATATTCAGCAGTAAAAATAGAAGAGAAATCATTTTCAAAATGATCCAGCTCAGGTAAAAACGAATATCGGTGATGTAGATCTTCTCATGGTAAATCGTCAATAGACAAAATTTCACGATTCTGCTCATCAGTATGAACAAGATCTGGAAATTTCGTTGTGGCTGAGCTAGATATAGAAAGTGATTCCTCATGGATCACATTCATTGGATCAGTTTCGGTTGAAGAAGGATCAGAAAGTGACTGTACATCCTGATATGCAATTTCAAAGGGACTCAAAGGCATCGTGCCATTAAATGAATCCACCTCGGAATCGGTAGGTAAGATCCAAGGATCATCAAAAGTAACAGTATTCGATGAAATCATATGAATATTTGAAATAGGAGATGATACGTTAGGAGAAAGAAAGGAAAAAGTTCCTATTAAACCAGAATCTTTAATCAAACCCACACCAACATCCTTGTAAGGGATATTCATTTTACCGATGTGCTGGATAGTTTCTGTAGAGGCTGGATCGGATGAGAAATAAGTGAGCTGGTCTATTGTAACGATCTTTCCTTGATGTGGAAACTTGATAAGCCGAAAGATCGATGAAACAACAGCAGTCATAGCATAAGACCAACTGCAACCCAAGAGAAGGTTGTAATCTAGAGGGGCATCAACCACTTCCACATCTAGATTTACGGTTTTTCCTACGACCCCTATAGGTAAATCCTGCAAAATACCAAAAGGATGGAACCCTCGGCCATCAAAAGCCTTTAGAATTGTCGGAGACTGATTGAGTGTAGGAGAACCAAGAAATTTCCAACACTGGATCGACATAATACTCGTAGAAGCCCCTTCATCAATCACAGTCCGAAAGACTGGTCTTTTTTTGACTAATACTGGAATCTGGAAATCCATTTGATGAGGTAGGCAGGGTGTACTATTCTCTAAATCGAAGATTATTAGGTTCGAATCCTGAATATCTACAGCTTTTATGGTAGACAAAAGTAATTTACGTTGTGCTGGGCACGATTGCAGCACTTCCAAAGTCGACATCGCTGAAGGGGAAATAGCTAAGTCCTCAACAATGTTGTAATTCTGAGCAGCTCTCGCATGTGGATTGAAAGTTGATTTACAAAGTACACCTTTAGCAGGTGGTTTGATTACTAAGTCTGAATTGGGTTTCTCGATCTGTAGTGGATCAGAAACAGGAGGAGGTGTATTTGATGTGTTTGAATTAGAAGATTCTGCTTCTTTACCACCAACAGGACTTTTCCATAATCTTGTGATCGCGTCGCAATCCGGACATGAGATATCATCATAATGGGTTCTTCTGAAGCGTTCGAGGTAGAACCAATCATCTTACTATCCTGAGTAGGAAAAGGATCCTTCAAGACAGCAGGTTGTTGAGAACCTTTAACGAATTTCGAAACCTCCGCTCGATGCGAGAATTCTTTAGTAAAATGATCCTCGTCGCAAATGAAACAAGGATAGCGAGGTTTGCGTTTTTCGTCATTAGATTCATTTTTATCTATTTTATCTTTTGAATTTTGTTTGTTTTTATTCTTCCCCTTCTTTTTACCGCCAGATTTAGATTTGGCCGTAGATGTCTCTACGACATGAATGTCGGTAGAAATTTCAGCGGAAGATTCTCCTTTCGGGGAATCAAGTAAAGTTATTATAGGAGAAGAATTATTTGAAGATTTCTTCTTACTTTTAGTACTAACTGAACCAATCATACCATCAACGACATGAGACCCTGAAGGAGCTGTAGTTATTTGACCTTGTTTTGGAAGATTGGGGATTTTTTCATGTAAAGTACCTGACTGCGTGTAGACGAGGTCATGGTACTGAGCTTGAGCAATGACTTGCTCTTCAGTAACAACTCCTCCCTTAGCTACATCTTCAGTGATTTTGGGTAATAATTCTTTAATGAACCATTCTTCCAAAACTTGATCCGGAATGAAAACTTTCACTAAACGCCTTCTACGTCTCCATTCGTGAATATGATAAGAAATATACGTGGATGTGGATTGTTTTAGTGAAGTAAATAGTTCTGTGCCATTGTCGTATCTGAAAGGCAACTGAAAATGAATTAAGAAAGCAGTTGCTAACTTATTGAAATTATTAAAAGAGCCTTGTGGTAACTCAATGTACCATTTGGCGGCAAGACCAATAAGAGTTCGTTGAAAAATACGTAAGCAAATTGAATCGTCAATTATCGAATTAGACGCACACCAGAGGTGATAAGTCATAACGTGATTTGATGGATCCTCTCCTGACTTACCCTCGAATTTCGGTATATCACTGGGAAAATTATGTGGCATTGGCAGCCAATACGGATGATAGTAAATTGGATCATTCATAAGGCGTGACAAATCAGGTAAATCCAAAGTTGCAATAAATGGTAACTAACGGTTAGGGTCACAAAAACCTTGAGTAACAAGAGCAGTTCCGGGAAGAGGGTACCCAGGATAACTGGGAATCGGATTTTCATTAGGAATGGTATAACCTCCCAGGAAACCAGGATTAACTGGACCAAACTGTGGTTGTTGAGGCTATTGATAAGTATAGCCAGGATACGATTGATACTGATAAACTGGGTTTTGTGAAATGGGACCGAATTGATATTGTCCCCAGTAAGGTTGATATGTGAATTGCGGTTGACTTGTGACAATCGTACTTGTACCAGCTTTTCCTGTAGGTATCTGCACCAAAGTCTGAACTGTAGGTCCTGATTGGGGTACATAGACTTGAGAAATTTGCATGGATGCAGAGATAGAATAAACCGGAGCTACAGATGCTCTAGAAACAGGTGTTATAGGTTGAACATATGTTGCAATAGTTGCAGCAGTTTGAGGCGGAGTCTGAAGTGTACTAGGCCCAGACTGCTGAACAGAAACAGGTGCAGGGATTTGAACAGTAGGTTGGACAGGTTGCTGGGTTGGACCAGAAACCAAAGGCTATCCAGGTTGACTAGGTAAATGCACATTAGGTTGCATAGTCTGTTGAATTTGGGATGGATCCCACACCATGTTCATTCCAGGGTATTGTCCCGTAGAAGGTTGTACATATGAAGGACCATAGCCTAGTTGAACGTAGGGTTGATAATTAAGTGGTAAATTTCCAACCCCTTATACAAATGATTGACCAGAAGGCAGTTGAAAACCTTGAGTTGGGTACTGACCTTGAGGTTGATAACCCTGAGGCGCGTACTGAATCTGGGGCTGATAAGGACCTTGAGGAATATACTGAGTCTGGGGTTGACCTTGGGGTATGTATTGTCCTGAAGGTTGATAACCTTGAGGTATGTACTGTCCTTGAGATTTTTCTACAAAATCATATTGTCCTACAGTTTTTCCTGGGAAAAAATTACCCTGAAATTGCCCCCCAGGTGGTAATTGACTGCCTTGAGGTTGCCCCCCAGGCAGTAACTAACTGCCTTGAGGTTGCCCCCCAAGCGGTAACTGACTACCTTAAGGTTGAGGATTTGGAATGTTACCAGACATCATAAATATTTGCTCTGCATTCGACGTTTTAGTTTTAATTCCATTAAGACCAGATGATAATACTTGTTCAGTCAGTCGAGGAGTCGCTCCTGCGAAAGTACCATAGAGAGACTAGTACCCCGAAGGAATAGAAGGAGCACCGTATAAAAATGTTTCCGGTGTTTGGGAAAACATAGATGACTCTCCTGACATGATCGATGAAGGATAGTAACCTTTGGGCATAGGATGAAAAGGAATTCGAGGTGGTGAAAAAGCAAGACCCGGGTTTTCTAAAAATTTGTCAAAGATAAATACCAAGCGTTACTCCTAATAGGGCTGTAGAAAATGGATTCATGCTCCCTAAGATTCAAAGACTGTGGGGATTCAGGAAGAGTTACTTCTTCGTCTGGACTGGCAAGTTCTTCAATAGAAATGAGGCCAGATGGAAGATCTTCAGTAACAATATTTCTTACCCTAGGTGAACTAGGATCGCTAGAATTTGGAGTAATAAATCCTGAGGATGTTTCCAAAACAGAAGGTTTAGTGTCAGGCTCGGAAATTTCAGGTTCTTCAGCTAGTTCACTAGAAGGAGAAATACTACCAGTAACTTCGGAAACTGAAATCGGCTCTTGAATATGCTCTGTCGTGGGTATTTGATTATCAGAATGAACAACTATAGATGAACTTCCAACTTCTGTTGATATAATTATACCACTACTAGATGATACTAGAGCACGTAGCCCTTCAAGTTGACTTGGTGTATACTCAGGGGGCTTCCCCTGAAGTCTCTGGGACTGTCTTGGTAATTCTACCACGATTAAATATTAATCAATCACACGCAAACAAAGAAAAATTCAATAAAAGCACCTAAAGTCTTTAAAGGAAAAAACAGCTGAAGCACACGCCTAAAAATCTAAGAGTTCAAATCACGCACAAACAATAACTTCCCGTAAAAAACACTAGTTGGTGATGAAATCCAACTTAGTAGAAGTTTAATACAGAAAGGGAAGTTGGAACAGTTACCCCGACAACCTTCTTAATGAAACAGACTGGCACAAGTTTCTTCACAAAACCATCTCGAGTGAAGAGAACCCCCCAGAGAGTCCAAGTGAGTCTAGTCGATGTCTGCTCCAGGTACAGTGAGATCTTTCCTTCACCGTCACCTTAGGAAATAATCTTAAGCTTATGGACACTAAGGTTACCAACAATAAAAAATACAACTGGGGGAACAGTCTACGATCCGATCCCACGCGCAAGGGCAGAGTAACAAAGCTCAATCCCCTTGAAGGTTCCTCGACATGGTCAATCCGAGGTTTACCGACAAGTGACCCCAGGCTCCTCGACAATGGTTAATCCGAGGTTTACCGTTTGTAATGCACGCAAAATCTTCTATCTTCCCCAATGAAACATAATTGATTGTCTCAAAGGTTTGGACATGATCTCGTGATTGACTTCTTTAAGAGAAGCTTCCCAGATTGTACCAATTACAATTGGATTTATTTCCTACCGCAAGATTTATCTACTTGTTTGTTTTTACTATCTTGGAGAGTTAATTACTCTCTACTCCAAGATACTAGCCTATGCTATATTGGTGATAAGAGCCCTAGAAATAGAAAAGATTACTAGTTCAATTTTAATTAAGCGTTGTTTTTATGGCCTGTTGTTTAAGTTAATAGGTATGGAAATGAAAGTTTGATGGTGTGAAGACTCGACTTCCAAACACACTAAAAAATGCACCTAAAATGATAAACAATTCGTTTTTCTTTCAATGAAATTCTAGCTAAAGAAAGAGTTCGAGAATGCAATTTCTTTAAGAGACAATTTTTTCTTTGAACATGAAGAATAAATAAAAAGAAAATCTTTTTGTTTTTCAATAGGAAATCAAAACAAGATAAATAATCAATGCTCACAATAAATCCCTTTCACTTTCAAGACTCAAAACTACAAAAACAACTTTTCTTTCAAAAGAGATCTACAAGTTCTAAAAAGCACTCAAAACTACGAAAAACTAATTTTGAGATCTACAAACTTTGAAAATCTAATTGAATAAAAGCTTTAATTTTTTTTTTGAGAATGTTTTGCTTAGTTTTTCAGTAAACTAAGGATTCATTTGCCCAAAATGACAAATAAATCAAAAAAAATCCAAATATGTTTTCTTTTGTAAAAATGAAATTCAGAACTTATAACAAAGTTTGTTCAAAGATTTGCAAAGAGAAAACTAGATCTATTTCTCAAAAAGGATGGATTTCACAACCAAGTCAAACTCATCAAGAAGACAAAAAGACCAGTGTGATATGAGGTATTCCAAGCTTCTAATCTTTGAGTCACTACAGAGACCAAGTGAAAACCAATCCAAGTATGCAAAACTTCTATAAAATCACTCAAAACACAAATACTGTTGGAATTCACTCACAAGAGGTCTTTGAAAGGAAAAATACAGATCTGGGTAGATACTAGAAATCCTAAATCAAATTAAACATAAACTAGAAGAAGAAATCTGAAGTTTTTCAAAAAATTTAATAGGGTCTGCAGGCCCTAGAAGTAACAGGTGCGGTCCCGCACTGGTTACTCAAGGAAATTGCGAAACTGCCCGCACTGTGTAGGAAAACAAAGTGCGGTCCCCAGAAAAGTTCAAGAAAAACACAAAAGACTTCAAAACTTTTCAAAGCAAAGTAAACCTAAGCTACCCAGGCGAGTATCCATCAATCAAAAACCAGAAAAATCATTTTCTCAAGTCAAAATAAAGGAAAACCAAAAAACAAAAAACCTTCCCCAGTGGAGTCGCTAATTTGTTGACCGGATAAATCAATCTTGCAGACAAGATCGATCTCCCTAGTACCAAAAGGTAATCTAGCAACAAACATCCAAACGAACCTATCTTTCTCTAGACATATGCAATTTACAAAATAATACTATAAAGGTGTTAAGGTCTTACCATAGATCCAATGCTTGTTCGAAGTAGTTGTCCTTCGGTCACTTGTAGGAGTTATCTTTAAAGACCTGCAGTCACAAACAAGCAAACATTAAATAGCACCTGCATAGTAAATATTATAAATCATACCTATCATGGTGATCAAGGAATCCATGAAATAAACTGTTAATTAACAGCTTATTGAGAAAAATGAATTCATTTATATTAACTTTGAATGAAAGAAAACCTTACAACCTTAGCCTTGATGTTGAACAGGTCTTCCCGGGGTCCGAAGTAGAAATATCCTCTACTCTAACAAGCCTTTCACTCTTCCAACCGAGACAAATAGAGGTATGTGATCTTTCCTCACAAAATCTCAGTTAAATGAGTCTGAATCCCAACAGCACTTTACCTCAAACAATTCTAAAGCTTGAACTCCCTTTGAGGCTACCCAAGGCCTCTTTTTATAGTGCAAAAGAGGAGGTTTCAGTTCCAACTATGAAGGGATAGAATCCTCCTTCAAAGGGATAAGCTCCTCACATCAAGGGGTTAGCTCCTTAAGGCATGGGATGCATGAATGTAAAAAGAGTGAACTTGCCACCGCAAGATTCCTTCCAGAAGCTTCTATAAATGACTGAAAGTGAGCTTCTGGGTTTACTTTGTGCCTTTTTAATATTTTACAGGGGTTTGCACCCTTAACACAGAGAAAGTGCGTTCAGGTACGTATGAGTCATGAACATTAGGTGTGGGATCGCAGGTAAGACAAAGAGAAAGTGCGATACCAGAGTTTTAGAGACTTTTGAGAGCTTTTCTCTTATTTTTAAGGCTTGACATGAGGAACTGATGTGTTAGACTTGCAAAGGAGGAAGTATGAGTGATAATGAGCCCATACAGATAGCAGAATGTCAAGATGACAATTTTTAGTGAAACAAAGGGTTGCAATATCGATTCGCATCTAGATCTTAGTGTGCTTAAAAGGGAGCCATTGAAATAGTGGAATTGCCGGTGAAAGGTTTTGACCTATGTTGTGCTCAACTTAGTGTTCCTAAATTGAGGTCATAAATTATCAACCAGGGTCAGTAAACTGCTGAAGTGTGGTGCACTATATGTGCCTAGGTATCTGTTTCTCACTACGTTGTGTTTAGTGTTTTTATGATGTTTTTGGTTTTATGGTTTTATGTCAAGAAGGAAAAGAAATAAGTGTTGGTAAAGAGAAGTGGATGGTTACACTAAAACAAAGCAAAACCTATTCTAAACTGTGTATGACACTAAAGAACAGAAAATGCAAAGCTTGATAATGACTCCTAGTAAGGAAATAAATCACAATCATGAACTCAATAACTCATAGCATGAACTCATCCAATTCATTCATTAGGAATATGTTGGAATAGTTTGAGAAAAGGACAAGTTTACTACAAATGAGGCTCTCCTAAGTACACAATCATCTTACAATATTACAAAGAATCTCATCCATGGCTAGAAGTTTATTGGAACACAATTGGAAAAAGACTATTTGTAACACAATAAGATTTCTACTCTGAATTAACTTGTCATGCTAAGATCAATTCATTCTGTAGCTCAACTTGTCACCACTAAACCTTATTCAAAAGTTAGAGATTTTCTAAAATAGTTTTTGGAAAGAAAGGTTTAATTGTGAAATTGCAAAGGATTGCAGAACAATCAAGGCCTTAAACTGATATCACTAACTCATTCCTGTTCATATGATGATGCATTAATAGAAAGTCAGAACAAGATTAGTTTGTAAACAATGAAGGCCGTGAAGTCTAATTTTGACAGTTAACACAACTTAAAGAACAATGGATAACACTGAACTAGAATGCAATTGATCAAACTTGAAACACAATGATCACAACTAAACTAGAATGCTTTTAGCCTAACTTTGAAATACAGTGAACTGGAACTGAACTAGAATGTCACTAATCTAACTTAAAGTACAGTGAACAGAGTTATACTAGAGTGCCATTATCAAACTTGAAACATAGTGACAGAATTAAACTAAAGTGACATCTACCTCCGGAGTACTACAACTAGACTAAAGATGCAACTAATCACTAAAATGTCTCAGCTCTGTCTTATTCGGAATTAGTGGTATTTTGGAATAGTTTGTAGAACAGGACTGGCTGCAACATGTTATGTAAATGAGCATGAAAGCATAAAATTAAACAAAACACAACAAAGCTCTAAAACACCACAGCTATGTCTCATCCGAAATTAGTGATATTTTGGAAGAGTTTATAAGATCATGACTAGCTGTAACAACTGATGTAATTGAGCATAAGAACGTAAAAATAACTCCTAAAATACTACAGTTACACCTCATTCGACATTAGTGATATTTTGGAAGAGTACGTAAGAACGAGACTAAACTGTAGCATCCAATACAAGTGAATATAAAACGTAAAGTTCAGAAAGTCAATTGAACTAGGAATGAAACGAGACTAAGTTACTTATCTAAATCATATGAACAAAGCTCCTCAGGTAGCAGGGGCCCTCTACCACCGGAGTAGCACGCAAATCTACTCAAGATTGACTCAGCTCGTGCAATAAAATGATGTTTCTTTCATTAAAGGAGAAATTCTTCAAAACAGAGTATTTACGGTCTTCAAAGATCTAGCAACAAAACAAAATCTAACCAACAGTTTCTCGGTCTCCCGAGTCATACTTATAATGAAATTACATAACTACTCTTTGAGAAAAACAGGGATAAGTGTCTTTCCCACTTCTAATCAAATTAAAACTCTTATTAATAGTCTTGTGCTTTACTGCGGACATCTGTAGAGTCCGTGTTTTGATAGGAAACTGCTTCTCTTCTACGTGCATAACCGCTTGGAGACTTTAACTCAAACTTCGTGGGGAGCAAGAGATGATGGGGAAGTGTTGTGGATTTCACCCATATGCCTTTTTCTTTGCAGTGACACCTGGAACCTACATAAACATGAGGATAGCTGCAGAACAGACGACTGGCTACGGAATGCCTGTATTCTGTAGCCGAGTCTTAGCCAAAAATTACTACACCAACAAAATCATGAAAATATAACAAGTTAGTCATTATATAAATTCTTAAAGCAATTTTAATTAATCTTATTGATCATTTAAGCCTGTAATTGATGAGGGACAAAGAAAATGAAGTAGAATGTGGTGAAAGAGAAGAACATCTTTGGGGCTCAACA
>JAXQQM020090029.1:0-36796 GCA_034641835.2 Pinus albicaulis | reverse complement strand
GCGTAGGCAGAGAAGGTCCCAAAGAAGTACATTAACACTGTTACCAATGAAATAGGTAACCTGACCTCAAAACGGGAATTCTAGCCTAAAAAGACTCAAAAAACATAAAAAAACACCCCAAAAACAAAAAAAGTGTATTCCAGAACGCACTTGGTTTTTTTTTAAGGTCAAATTTCAACATTTTATAAAATTATGCTAAAAACAAAATTGTTTCTTGAAAAAAGGATTGAAAAAACACCCTCAAAACAAAACCAGTGGATGCTGGAATAACAAAAAAAAAAATTGTGTCATATTTTTGACATTTTAAAAAATAGAAATAACATTTTTTAATTTTTAAAATTCAAACATTAAAAAAAAAACCTAAAATTTAAGAAAAAAAATAAATTTTAAAAATAAAAACATTTTAAAGCTTAAAATTTAAAATATAAAGGAATAAAAAATAAAAATAAAAACAAAATAAAAATTTTAATTCAAACATTAAAAAAACCTAAAATTTAAGAAAAACAATAAAATAAAATAAAATAAAAATTTAAAGATTAAAATTTCAAAATATATAGAAATAAAAAAATAAAAATAAAAACAAAATAAAAATATTAAATTAAAAAAAACACAAGTTAAAAAAGAAAGAAATTATAAAAAATAAAATATAGAAATTAAATTTAAAAAAGAAAAAGAAAATGTTTATTAAATAAAAAAATAATTTTTAAAATAAAAAAAATAAATTTAAAGAAATATATTAAATTTTAATAAATTTAAAACTTAAAAAAAAAAAAAATTAAAAAAAAAAACATTATTGAAATTAAAAGTAAAAAAATGAAAAATTAATTATTGAAATTAAATAAAAATAAAATACAAAAAAAATATTAAATTTAAAAAAAAATATATAAAAAAAACAAATAGATTTTAAAAAATAAATTAAATTTAAATTATAATATATATATATATATATATATATATATATATATATATATATATATATATATATATATATATATGAACTTAAATTAAAAATATATATATTTTATTTTATCAAATTAAAAAAAAAAATGTTAATATTAAAATAACAAATTAAATTAAAAAAAAATAAAAAAATAAAAAAAAAATTAATAAATAAATGAATAAACAAATAAATTTTGAAATAAAAAATAAATTTTAAATATGAAGAAAAAAAAAAAACATTGTTAAAATAAAAGGTTAAAAAACTTTAAAAATCAATATTAGGAATTTGGCTTCTGTGATCCATAAAATTTGAGAAAATCTTTCGGTAAAAATCACATCAGAATACTTTTGGTCGACGCGTTTCGAACAGTGTTGTTTTGGATCTTGTCCACGATGATCTCATACAACATTTGGTTTAGCTTGAGTCGACCAAAATTATTACGATGTGATTTTTTTCTTTGGAATTTTCTCAGACTTTAAAATCAATTAAAAATGAAAAATTGAAAAAAAATAAATTAAAAAAAATATATTAAATAAAAAATAAAATAAAAAACAAATTAATTTGAAAATATTAAGTTTAATTAAAAAAAAATCTAATTTTAAATACACAATTTTAATTGAAATAAAAAAAATATACAAATTTTATGAAAAAAAATAAAAAAAATAAAATAAAAATAAAAATATTATAAATTAAAAAAAAATACGAAATTTATTAAATTTTAAAAAATTAAATGAAAAAACTAAACATAAAATTTAATAATTAAAAAAAATATGAAAAAATTTATAAAAAAAATCAATTAAATAAAAAAAAAAAACAAAATTTAATAAAAATTATTAATAAAATTTAGGAAAAAAAATTAAAAACAAAAAAAATGAATAAAATTAAAAATAAAAATAAAAAAATAAAAAAAATTAAAACAAAATAAATTTCAAATAAAAAATTTGAATTAAAAAAAAAAAAAATTAAATTTTTTGAATTTAAAAAAAAAAAAAAAATCAAATTAAAAAAAATATATATTAAAAATAAAAAAAATAAAAAATAAAAAAGAATTTTTTGATTGTGGTGGCGCCGCTAATCGGCCTCACGCCCAAGTGGTGGCGAAGGCCGACCGCTGGGTGAGCGGGAGATTCCTGGAATCGCCCTCCGACGGCGGGAGGCCGATTTTGGGAATCACCCTCCTGTGGTGGGAGGCCGATTTCGGGAATCGCCCTCCTGCGGCGGGGAGGCCGATTCTAGGAATCACCCTCCCGGCGCGGGAGGGCCGGTCCGGGAGGTAAAGCAACGGGACGATTCAGGGAATCGCCCTCCCGCGGCAAGAGGCCGATTCCGGAAATCGCCCTCCCGCGGCAAGAGGCCGATTCCGGGAATGGGAGGGCGATTCCCGGAATCGGCCTCTTGCCGCGAGAGGCCGATTTCGAGAATCGCCTTGAGGCCGATTCCAGGAATCGCCCTCCCGCGGCAGGAGGCCGATTCCGGGAATCGCCTTGAGGCCGATTCCAGGAATCGCCCTCCCGCGGCAAGAGGCCGATTCCGGGAATCGCCCTCCCTCCGCGGGAGGGCAACTCCCGGAATCGACCTCCCGCCCAGGTGGCGGCGGAGGCCGGCCGCTGGGCGGGTGGGGAGTTCACAGCCTCCAAACCCGCCCGACCGGCCGACCTCCTTCCCTTAAACGAAAGGAGCCGACAATACGATCATAAAATTCTTTTTTTTTTTTTTAATTTTTAATATATATATATATATATATTTTAAATTCAAAAAATTTAATTTAATTTAATTTAATTAATGAATTTATTATTTTTTTTTAATTCAAAATTTTTATTTTAAATTTAATTTGTTTTAATTTTTTTTTTGTTTTTTTGTTTTTGTTTTTTTTTTTTTTTAAATTTAATATTTTAGATTAATTATTTTTAAAATTTAAAATTTATTTATTAAATTTATTAAATTTTAATTTAATTTAATTTTTTTTTTAATCTTTTAGTTTATTTAGTTTTTCATTTTTTAATTATTTGCACGTGGTTTTTTTCATTTTTTTTTGTTTTTTTTTTCAATTTTAAATTTTGTTTGTTTGTTTGTTTGTTTTTTTTTTTTTGTTAATTTTAAAATTTGTATTTTTTTTTCTTATTATTATTATTTTTTTAATTTAAATTTTTAAATTTAATTTTTTTTTTTGTATTTTATTTTTTTTTTATCTAAATTTTAATTTTGTAATTTAAATTATTTTTAAATTATTATTTTTTAATTATATGGGTTTTTTTAATAACTTAGAAAAAAATGTTTTTGATGTTTTTTTTTTAAATTTTTTTGGTTAATTTTTGTTTTTTTTCTTTAAATTATGTGTTTTTTTTTCAAATTTTGTCATTTCTTTTGATATAATTTTTGAATATTTTTGTTTTTTTTTTAATTTTTTTTTTAAATTTTTTATTTATTGTTAATTTTGTTTTTTTTTTACATTTTTATTATTTTTTTTAATTGTTCTTTTACACAGTTTTTATCTAAGTTTTGTGTTTTATTACCAACATGAAAATCACCACTAAAAAAAAAAAGGTTGATGTTGCATCAATGCGTTTCAAAATTAGCATGAAAATCACCGCTCTAAAAAAAAGAGTTGATGCTGCAACAATATGTTTCAAAATTAGCATGAAAATCACTAACATTTTAAAACAAATATTCATACTTCATAAATAAAAATATTAGAGGCAACAAAATGCTAAAAAAGGCAAGTTAATTCAGATCATCTTTTCAAAATCAAAGTGCTACTTTAAAAAATAAGTAGAGACATGTTATAATTATTTACTCAGAATGTTGTCTACTGCTACATGGATATTATGAGCGAATGTGTAGAGATAGAGACATTGTCTTTTGAGGAAGTAGTGTAGCAACCAATTTGGGTTAATGCCATGGTTGAGAAGTATGAGTCCATTATCAGAAAAAATTCATGGGAAGTTATCCCAAGAATGGAGGGGAAGTCAGTTGTAGGGTCCGGTGGATCTAGAAGGTGAAGCATAGAAACAAATGGGAGTGTAGAAAGCACAAGGCCACGTTTGTATGTAGAGGGTTCTCTCCAAGTGGAGGATTGATTATGATGAGATCTTTGCACCGATCCTGAGAGTACTCATAAATCATATCATCCTTGCACTCTCGGTACAAATGGGATATGAGATACATTTGGATGCAAAGACAACCTTCCTCAATTTGGTGGTTGAGGAAGAGGTGTACATTGAGCAACCAAAAGGTTTTTGAGACCTTTGTGAGAGAGAGTCGCATGTGTGAAGACTCAATAGAAATTTTATGGGGGCAGACAAGCACCTCATGCTTGGTACACAGGATCGACAACTATTTCATAGGGTTGGGATTCACTAAGAGTGAAACGGATGCGAACCTTTACCATATTGTGGTAGAAGTAAAACTTTTATCATTGTACTATGTCTATGATTTGATACTAGTAGGTGATGAGAAGGCGATCAGAAGTATTGCAAGAGGATCTTGCAAGAGAATTTGAGATGAAGGACATGAGGCTCTTGCACTATTTAAGGATTGGAAATTTGGCAAAGAGATGGGGGAGCTAATGTATCCGGGAAAGTATGCTAACGAGATTCTCAGTTCCACATGAAGTAGGAGAGGGATAGTAGATGCTCACTTGTTTCTGAGACAACTTGTTGGGTTCACTCATGTATTTGTTGAACACATGACCAAACATATGCTATGCATTTAACCATATTATTCAAGCTATGGTTAAGCCTACCAAGCTATTTGGAAGGCATGCAAGAATGTGTTGAAAACCTAGGAAAGACTACAAATTTTGGGATAATTTTCAAACATGAGGAGGGAGTATAGGCTTCACATATGTATAATGGACGGGGGTATTCGATGGGAAGCACATGAAATGTTAACATAGGATCGACAACAGTTTCTGGTACAACGAGAAAAGAAAAGATCGGTTACTCAGTTCAGAGAGGTAGAGTACATGGCGGCATTAAGACAACATGTGAGGCCATCGGATGAGAAGATACTTTTTTGGTTTGTTTGGTAGACATATGGATACGACGAAGATTTATTTTGATAACCGGTGCATCGCTCTCGGTTAATCAGAGTTTTCATGAAAGGTCCAAGCGTATTGTTCTCAGGTATCACCATCTGAGAGAGATTATGTGCGAGATACGGACTATGTCATTAGAGTACATTCACAAGGAGGAGCGAGGATGCTAACATCTTGAAAAACCCTTTGTCGAAGAAATTTGAGTTCCACGAGGCGAGGATCGGGATATGAGACAATCCATTTCTTATTGAAAGTGTTGAAATTGGCAACAAGAAGGGCTTCTGTTTAATTTTCCCATGGTCATTAAGAAGAAATTGTAATTCCACATCACATGACAACTTTTCCGGGTTAACTAAGTCACAGAAAACTTATTTGCTCGATCAATTCGAGTTGAGGTCAAAATATAGGCATATGGAGTTCACTCGAAGTTTTAGGGGGTCAGGTTGCGGTTTATTTTTGAGTTGTAGTGGATTAAATCTTAATTGGCCCAGGTTAAATTCAATTTAACTAGTTCTAAATAAGAGATGAGCTAGTGATAGGTCGAGTGAATTAAATATGATTTAATTCACATGTAGTGATCAAATCAAATAACTTATAATTCACTATAAATAGCTTTTGCATGTCATTTCTAAGGAAGGCCCGGTTGGGTTAAAGGGAATGGAACTATCAATTGTATAATAATAAAATTAATACGGGTCATGCATGAGGTCCAGCGGATGCCCTAGATGAATTTTTACAATCAATTCTTTGAATTTCCTAATTAATAAAGGGCTCAATTCCTCCAAGAATGTGTAAGCAAGATTGAGCAGCCGGGCAGAAGTGGTTAAAGTGGTGAGACCATTCTTCTTTGGGATTAGAGTGAGACGATCAATAGAGTGCATAGGTTTCTCATGAAGGGAAATAACATTGTATTGTTTCATATTTTTTGACTAATGCAATATACATATAGCAGATTTTCTAAGCGAGGCTTTCCTTAGATACATATTTGTGTTTTGCGATTGAAATTATTTCTTTCTTGTTCATGTGATTGTGTAGTTATTAATTGGTTTGTTATTGAATTAGTTCAATATTTGTTTAGCATATTACAAGATCGGTTAATATATTTCTACAAATATTACATATTACTCATAAAAGCTAGATCTAGGCTATATCTCGACATATGTTTTAAGTTTTTCATGAAAACATATACTATTAGAAGAAAAAAAATGGAAACAACACTTCCCAAACCTTTGATGTTAATATATTTTCCTAAAATCCTCTGGAAACAAAAGGAGGACTCATAGTTCATATAGAGTAGAGGTTTATATGTTAATTGGTTCCATCGAAGTTCCAGTTAAGTAGAGATTTTTCCCTTTTGAAAGGAGAGCTTCGATTCATGCTAATATATGGGTCTTGTCCTTATATTTCAAGGGAATTTAACTATTTTTTTTCATGCATGATGCTCAGTTAAGAAATATCTTATCTCTTTCTCCTCAAGGTTTTTTTAATGAAATTTTAATGTGCCAATAGAAGTCATTAGCAAAATTATGATTTTGAGGACCACCAATGTGGATTGGATCCTAAATCCATTCGGTGACTAAGGAAATGATTGCTCATCTGTATGTGCATTCCTTTCAGCCATATCTTCTCGCCCAATTCATTGCACATTGAATGTTCTTAGGGGGTATGCTCTTGATAACATTGAGCTACTTCACATTAACAAAGCGTTAAGTATTTGATTTCCTCATCCATATGAGCCACAGCTCCCATTCAGTGAGTTATGATGGACCAAGGAAAAATGTAAGAGGAAATAAAAACCAGCTATGGTGGAGAATGGGGTTATGTCCAAATTTCCTCACGGGAGTTGGAGAACAATCCACTTGAGCCTTTGTTGCGTGCATAGTCATTAGATAACCGTAAGAGGTCTAATAAGGAGTGGAATATTATATATTGCCTGTAGAGATTGCAGTCAAATTGTCTAAGAGGAAGGAACATGATTATGGGCAATAGTTTTGTTGTGCTAGCTTCCTCATCGATATTAAATAAAAAGTGTGCTTAAGAATCGTCTCAAATAACAAGTTATAGGGTTTATGTGTCTTTTTATGAACAATTCATGAGGTAAATTAGATTTAAAATCACATATACAAAAAATTAATCACAAGAATGTAATACACAACAAACACATAACATAGAGGCGATAAAAGTTTCAACCACTCACAATTTCCATCTTGCTGGACCTTGCTTCTTTGCTTGGACCTCTTTGGATTAATGGTCAATTATTTGATTAAATGCACCTATAGTCCTCCAATGGATTTCAAACTACTCTAATGGATTCAAAAGACCCAAAAAACCTAAGTAGCCTCTGGCTCCCACAAATGGTCTTCGAGGTGAATTAGACATGGCCTCTTCTCTTGGTGGCCCATATATTAATCTTAAAAAGTGGGAAAATAAATTACATAAGTGATCCTATGCCTCTGAAACCTGCACCTATCATGCTCAGAGCATCTAAATCATCTAGGATTGACTCTTTACGAGCCTAATTTCATCGAATAATGCCAAAGTTATGGCTTCTTGATTTCTCTAGCTCCTCTAAATCTGAAACTCCGTTAACCCCCTACAAATACGAGTCTTTTGAAAATGGTGACCTAGAAAGACCTTAAGCAGATAAGTGCAGATTAGTTGAGATTTATTATTGGATAATCATGCATAATGAAGTTTAGGTGCTAATTAAGCGCATTTAACAAATTCACATTAAAAATACGATTAACATTAATGCATGTGTTATGAGTTAAATAAAGCGTGTTTAAAACTAACTCTGCATCTTAACGGTAGCCACAGGCGTGGTCATGAGCCAAGGTCTATGCGATGGGTGAGCCCCCATTTCCTTTCACCATACCAATGTTTAGACCTTAAGTATGTTTAGAGTGCATATATATGTAAGAACCTTTAGCCCAGGTATAATGGTAGGTGTGCATTTGTGTGGGAGGTCATGGGGTCGAGCCCAACCTCCACCAGATCCACCATATAACATTTTTCCACACAATAAAATATAACATTTGACCTTACTTAACCATATTTAGCCCTTTTGGGGGGCACGTGGTATCCTCTTGGTTAGCACATGTCCTCATCCCGTGGTTCTAAGAAACCAACCATATCTCAACACGTAGCCCAATAATTTAGGCCAACCATAGTCGACAAGTGTCGGCACACCCTTTGGCTGGAGGAAAACCAAAAATTTTACCCCCTTGTACAGCAGGCCTAAAATTAGTTTATTTGGCAAAGCGGGAATGACAGGCTATAAATTTCTCATGATCGAGTTTTTGATGAAAGAAGTGCGCCGAATCACATCGACGATAACTATATATCCATTCATGATTGGACTGATTCTGATCACTTTTAATTTTTAGCAAATTTCAATTCAGTTCTGATCACTCCTTCCATGAAAAGGCTTTTTGGTCCAACAAAAGCTCGTTATTTGATGAGGTTTAAACTCTTGTATTTTCCAAGTTCACATAGCTTGATTTATACTTGGAAAAATCTCCCATGAAAACCACTTGGGTTCATGACATGCCTTGCCTTGCAAATGACTTGGCACTTCAACCAATGTCATCCTTTTTTGTTCTTTGACCCAATCCAACAATTGATCGTTTCTTCTTTGATTAAACACCTTGATGTACCAAAGCGATCCCTCGGTGCTTGGAAAGATGATCGCCTTCCGCGGAATCTTGTTCCTCCTTTGCACACATGCATTCGATGCAAGCTTCTGTGAAACCACTTTTCCAAGTTAAGCCCATACAGTGAACTACAACAATGAGTTCCAATATCAATAATCACAAGAAAAGAAATGACCATTATTTTTACCTCCATGGTTCCAAATTCCACATCTGGAAGAATGCATTCACCATCTCTTTCGCTTCTTGGCGTCCAACACCTTATCAAATGGTCTACAATGGCTGCTTTTTTGTTTCTGTGGCATCTTGTCCACTCGCTTCTTGATTCCATCAACCTCAATATTGATAAGGCTGCTCATGCCATGATTTGAGAATAAGGCTAATCATGAGCCTCTAGAAGCTCAAGTGGACCTTCCAAAAATCCCAAGACATCTTATCACAAAGCAAAACCATTAAGTTGCTTAAAAACACATCATGTAAAAAACATAACTTGACGACCTCTTCCTTTTTGCTCCTTCAAGCAACAATGTGAAAGATCTGTGAACATCACCATGAATTATTACATCTTGGTGTACAAACCCATCGACCAAATACAAGTCTACAAAACATTCCTCTTTAAACAAGCGGCCCTCAAGTCAAACAAAAGCATGTACAACAATTTGATGATTCTTCTCCCAAAACAACAAGAATTTCACATGTCATGAAGCAATTTCTCAACATCTCCCTTTTATCTTTGGAGAAAAAATCAACTCTTCCAAGTCGTGTAGTATGCATGTAACACGCAATCGAGCCAGCATAAGTTGACACTCATGCATGTGCAAATGATCAACATTCTCCAAGTTGACAAACAAAGATGATAAACAAAGAAAATCAACCAACACAAGTCGATCACTCATGCATGTGTAAATAATCAACATTCTCAAGGATATTAACATACATGTTAACAAACGATCGACCAACCTGAGAGTGATCACTCATGCATGTTCAAGCACAATGAAACTTTAAAAAATTCAGGCGTTTCACACATACAAACTCTCATGCATGTATACAATGCTCAACTCTGGAAAGTGCAATCACAAATACAAGAATCCCATTGGTATGTCTGAGAGTACTTAAGAAATGAACAATTTTTGCAACAAAATTAGTGGTATACTCCACTTTCAAACACCTTCTAGAGCATAAACATACAACGTGGATTCTAGATACATTCATGCAAATTAAAACTACAAATTTCATCTTTCTTTTGCATCTAAATTGAGTCAACATAACCCTACTTTTCCAACATCTTTCTTAGGTGCAATATGCAACATAATTTCAAGAAAACAAATGCATTCAATTGGAAAATAAGCATCGATAAGGAAAGATTTGTATCAATCGTAAAAATACAAGGCCATGGTGGTTAAATCTAACCCATCTCTTTCCAAACCACTTCAATGGTGCTTCTTTAGTTGCACTTCATCATGTGAATCATCTTGAAGCCCACATCAATTATGGAATCATTCTTGTCAAGATCTATTTCCACCTTCAAATTTTGTGGATGAATTGTTGGAGTAAAGTCCAACACTTATCTGAAGATGACCCTATAGAAATGAGTGAAAAATAACATCTTCTTTTTCCCAACATGGTTTCATTTTTCATTGGACCTTTGGATTTACAGTGTCCTTTGTTTTTGAGTTTCTTGTGTGGCTATCTTCTTCCAACATCTCGAAACATGCGGATTTATTCAAACCAAAAGGAACATGAAGTTTCTCCAAATCTTATGTGAAGATTTTCCATGTTTATCATAGTTAAAAGTAACTTGATTAAAGACAAATTTATAATTTACATTCACCTTTTCACCTTCTTTAGGAGGTGAATTTGATAATTAGTGGCTCTCTTTGGAATACCAAAAAATGGCTTCCAATGGTTAGAGCTTTCAACATCCTCTTGTTTTCATTTTCTTAGTTGCATGCTTATGAGCACCTTCTTGCAAAAGTGGGTGTAAAAATTTTGCATTCTCATGAACACAAACTTCATAAGCTTGAGGTGAGCATGTAATGAAAGTCCCTTATTGGAATGCCTTCATGTGCCTCCTTGGCACGGAGCATTCTCCATCATTAGCCATAACCAAGACCCAAATACCTATGCCTTTCCTCTACAACAATTGGCTCAACTATGCCCCTTGTGCATGTTTGCCTAATCCCTTTACCTTCGCAGCCATCTTCATCAATAATTTGGAACCTATTCCTTTGAGTGTGTCTTTCAAAGCACCTACATTCATTTGAGGAAATAGAAGATAAACTTGAATTTCATACCTCTTTTTCATGCACATACTTGGCTAGAGTTTTCTTGGCATCATGGGGAGTTGATTCTCCATCTCATGCAACCTTGCTAGAGCTTCATTTTCAATGTGGGTAGTCTCCATCTCCTTAAATCTTTTTAAGAATCTTGCTTCTCTTCCTTCATGGATATCAACTTCTCTTGAAGTATAATGCTCTCCCTTCCTATCTTCAAACATCTGCTTGCACCATATCTCCTTGATGAAACTTACGCAAAATCTCTTCATCAAAGAGAGTATTGCAGGAAGATTGATTAGAAAAAATGATTAATGAAGCTTCCATCACACTTTTAATGCATAAAAAATCTTCTTTGATATGATTTGAGTTGAGTCCTTAATGTTTACCTTCTCTTTAGGAGATACACATGAGAAATTGCACACATTTAAATTCTCCTTGCACAAATACAAAAACCAATAGCTAATTTTCTAGGTAACCTTGGCAAACCATGAGATAAAATTGAGCTAAAATGAGCTAAATTGTGCTCTGATACCAACTTTATTTGATATGGACAAACTAGTTTTTTGTGCTAGCTCCCTCATCAATTATTAAATAAAGTGTGCTTAGGATGCGTCTCAAATAGAAAGTTATAGAAGGGTTTTATGTGTGTTTTTATGAGAAATTCATGAGGTAAATTAGCTTTAAAATCACATATACAACAATTAAATTACATATAATGTAATACACAAAAAAACAAATAACATATTTGAACAAGGAGTTCACCCCTCTTTGGGCTACATCTCCTTGGACCTCTTTGGATTAATGGTAATTTATACGATTACATGCACTAGGTGCTCAATGGATTCTAACACGATCCAATGGACCCAAAAAACTCTAAATGTCTTAATACATGAAATTGTCTTCGGGTGAACTAGACATAGCCTCCTCTCTTGGTGGACCTAAGCATATTTAATATTCAAAGGTGGAAAAATCACTTACATAAGTGCTCCAATGCCTACGCAGCACAGCACTATCATGCCAGAACATCCGTCATTGGGATTGACTCTTTAGAGCCCAATTTGGTCAAATAATTTCAAAGTTATGGCTTCTTGAGTTTCTCCCTAGGAAAGCTCCTCTAAATGCGGAGAAACTCCGGTTAGCCTGTAATCTGTGGGGTCGTGGCCCTCTACCAACAACCACCAAGTTAAGTGCGAGATTAATTAAGGGTTAATTTAGGCACTAATTATGCGTGTTTAACAAATCCCATTAAAAATGAGTCAGCAGCTAATGCATGTTATAATTTAAAAATAACTACACATTTGTGTCCTTACTGGACGTGGTCATGAGCCGAAGGTCCTATGCGATGGGGATGGCTCCCATTTCCTTAAAGCCATAATGTTTAAACCTTAAGTATGTTTGGAGTGCATAGATATGTAAGGACATTTGGCCGGTATAATGGTAAGTGTGAATTTGTGTGGGGGAGGATTTGAGGTTGAGCCGGCCTCCACCGTCCACCATAATATTTTCCCACATGATAAAAATATGACATTTGACCTTACTTAACCACTTCGGCCTTGTGGGGGCCGTGTGGCATTTGTACGTGTCCTCATCCCATTGGTTCCTCAAAAGCCAGCTGTATCTCAACACGTAGCCAAATTGCGGGTAACCATAATTCGACCAAGTGTTAGCACCATTGGCTAGAGGAAGAACAAAAAAATTTGACCCCTTTGACCTGTTTGACCTTTTTTGAAATTTACTTTGTTTGGCAAGCGGACAACATGATCTAACTTTCTCCATGCAGTTGGTTTTTTTGAAATGAAGTTCGCGAATTAAAATTGTGAGACCTATCGGTCATTTAGGTTTCAACGTGCGATCACTTTGAAGTTTAGCAAATTTATGCCCCCAATTGAGTTTGATCAAGAAACCTACCTAGTTTGGCCAAACGCTGATGGCACAACTGCGCTATAGATAGAGAGACTAAGTGATAATGAGAAAAAATACTAATCAAGGGGAGGAGAAATCACTAGAGGAATAAGCTGTAATAAGAGAAACAAATACTAGCGGGTCATCGTCATAAATAGTAAAGCCGGAGAAGAATAAATACAACGACAATGAATATGATTTTTTAAAGTAAAATTAGGAGAGAGTACTTGGCCTGGTACATTGTGGGTGGATCTTTGAAGCAAAAACCATTCTTTGAGATATGTCAAACTTTAACGTTCTTGCTTTGTTGTAAGCCTAATGCCTTTGGATGTCTCAAGTAGAATAAATTCGAGGCTCAAATGTGTTTTGGTCACGAACCACCACATAGAAAGCTTGAGAGGTGTTATAAAAATAAAATTATCCATAGGGAAAGGAAAGGTCAAGAGGATTGGGCCTTCCCCTCTCCTCCTCAAAAAATAACCAAGAGCTTTAAAATGAATAATGTATAGAATTCACTTAAGTTTCCACACATTTACATTTTCCAAGTTGCCTGTGGTGAATCCCTTTGTCAAATCCATATTAGGTCGGAGTAATATTTGGGAGTGCGAACCATATAATTAATTGGGAGCTAATGCTATGAGCTAGTTGGATTAATTCCGAGAAGCGGGGTGACGGTGGAGTGTGACTGCCATGTCACATTTTCACTTAAAACACCCAGGGGAATTGATAATTTACATTTTAAAGATAAATATAGATAAATTTTTAATATCTTTTAATATTTAAAATATATTTTTTAAAACAAAACAATAAAATATATATATATATACAACTTTGATGGAGCTAGTGGTTAGAGCATGTGTTCCTCCTGAAATCACATGTTTCAAAACCAAAGGGTGAGAATATGTATGCCTTCATTAGACTTAGCAGTCAATCCATTGTGCGGTAGAGTCCCTTGTCCCACAAACAGGGGGTCTCATACACCAATTTTGTGTATGCTTGGATGTGACCATAAATTGGATTATATATATAATCCTAAGAGATTTATTGTAAATATTTAAAATTCAATATTTAATATAAACATATTGATATTTAAAAAAAATCTTAATGCTATTCATTATCCATTTTTCCTTAATATCATACAATATATATATAATGAGAGGAGAGACAATGAAGATATTTTTCTTCACCATTTCACACGTAAACATTTAAAATGAGGAAGTTGTTGCCTTTCTAATAGGTTCCCTTTCTTCTTTGGTTTCTAAACCAAAGGCTTATTATATATAATGAGAGAGTGAGTGAGATGTTTTTTCACCTTCCCACATCTAAGCTTCTACAATGAAGAGTTAGTACCTTGCAAATATTACGTTTCCCCTCGTTCTTTCGTTTTCTAGAAGGAGACAACCATTAACGAGATATTGACTTGTAACCCCCTTACAATAGTTTAATTGTTTTAGTTTGAAGAGGTGTATATATATCCCTTTATATTCAAATTTATTTGTCTAAAAAAATAAAAATAAATCCTACATTATTTATAAACCTACAATTTAAATTGACTTTTTGCTTTATATTAAATACAAATTTTATTTTTTATAAATATTTTCCATATTAATATAAATCAACTATTTAAAATAAATAAATAAATTATATACATATATACATATATACATATATACATATATACATATATACATATATATATATATGTATATATATATAATAATATATATATATATCTATATATATATGTATATATATATATATATGTATATATATATATATATATATATATATATATATATATACATATATATATATATACATATATATATATACATATATATATACATTCAATAGAAAAAATACTGTAATTTTATTCATCAGCAGGCAGAATTACCTTTTGTATATATAAAGACATTCTAAATGCGCCTCATGGCTATGAGCAATGAATGTGAAAACAACAAAAGAAATTATAAAGATAAAGCTTTCGACATTAATTGTGGGAGAAATCATTTCACGTTTCTTTTTTTCCTTTCATTTTTCGCACTTTTTTGTCATCCTTTGAGTTGGGACCAAATTTAAATCTCCACACGAGATGTTGGAGAAATTTATTTATTCGAATTCTACCTCTCATATACATGAACTCATTTTTGTGTCCCCCATACCATCAAAAACACAAATCTCAATTGATGCCCTTCTAATTATGGGCATACAATTTAGATCTAGCCTTTGCACCTCCTTCCTACGTGATTTCCTTGATGTACCTAAACATCCACTTCGGTTGGATAGGTTGGATTTCCATATTTCTTCTTCTTCATCTTCGGGAGGATCTAATACCTACCAGCCTTTGGCTATGGGCCGACCTTTTTAAATTCTTTTTCCTGAGGAAAAAGAGGTTTTGTAGGTGCCTTGTTTGAAAGCGTGTTACATATCGAAAAATTTTACTCATAATGTAATACTTGGGTCAATTTTAATTTTTTATGATTGAGTTGAATGTGGTTAGGAAGGCCTTGTTGAGGTCTATCTCAACATAAATTTTGAAAAAAGTTTTTTTGTTCTTTCTAGATCCATTTTCTATTGGACATTGGATAAAACAACACTCCCGTGTGTTTCACTGACATGGACCCAACCGCCTCTCGTGGATCATATCTTTGGCGATGCGATCGTTGACTAACACTGTAGGTTTTGGTCTAACGACAATCTGATTCCCAACAAGTGGTATCAAAGAAAGCGTGAGGTCACGAGTTCGATGCCACATGACTCGGGGAGATTGTTGGACATTGGATAAACCAATGCTCTAGTGTGTTCATGACATGGAATAGCAGCCTTACCTCTAGTGATGGGGTCATTGGCTTAACATAGCGGGTTTTGCTCTAATGACAATCGTGATTCCAATATTTCTTGAATTATCTTAGAGTATTATATCCTCTAGGCCCATATGGTTCTAGAAAGGAAGAGGAGATATGTGGAGTCTCACCCAAACATGCATAGTTTTAACGCCATGGTTGTAGCATTGAATGCAATGAACCATGATGTAATTAATAGCCTACTCACCCGACCAGGCCCCTTCATTAGGAAAAAAATCCAAGTATTTACGTGTATCAATTTGAAAAATAAAAATCCTTTTGTACACAAATAAATATCATAGTTGGGCATCCAAGAGGAAAAAACCCATTTATAGAAATGTTAGACTTTGAATGAAGCCATTGAAGCTGCAAATAACTTGCCTTTAATTGAAAAGCAAAAAGGAGAGGTTTACCTCTAGAAGAATGACTTCTATAAACTGGGCATTCATTTTCTCTACAATATGAAGTGGAATATTTTGAGTCTGTTCACCTAGGATGGTGGCCTTCCCCCTTCACTACATCCTGAAGAGAATGATCACTAGGGTTTACGGAGCCCAAAGCCCCTCCCCGTAGCCTTAGATTCAATATAATGGTGGAATTCCTTGGGATCTGATAATCCTTCTTCGAAGGGATCCTATAACATTTCCTTCAAATAGCGGGAAGACGCAAGGATTCTAGAACTTCTCTACATACCTTATTTTAAATTTTCCACTTGATATGTTTCCCTAACCCAAAAGAGAGAGATGTCTTTCATTTAATTTTTTAGGAATATTTGAAAAGAAAAAATTATTAACCTCTGTCTTTTTGTCGTAGGGAGAGAGATGGGAAAATGTGGTGGCTGTCGAAAACATAAATCTCCTTTGCCATGGGCTACAGATAAAATATTCATAAAAACAAAGAGTAGGAGATAGGAGCGTGATAAACGGCGACTTCTCCTTCATGATTGGAAAACAACATCAAGAATTTGATCCAAGCACTAGATAAAACTTTAAAGTTGAGGTACATTAGAGTGAAGGGCCACGGCAAAGGAAACTTTCTAAGTTGAAACCTGGTGTCTTTAGGGTCAGTTGGCACACAACTTCTATATATGCGGTTAAAATATGCATGAAAGCCAAAAATTACGACCTATGCCTTGCTCATGGTCAAGCTTAACCTCCTCATGTCATTGATCGCCGCCACCATGAGCTGAACAACGGTTCAAACTACATTTTACATCACTTAAGAACAAAAGAAAGAACTCCTAGCATTTCTCCATTCTTCACTATTTATTATTTTAAATGCTATCTTTCAATCTTTAGTGTTTAAACCAATAAATTATTTTATATTATTATGTATATTTTATTAATAATCATTTTACAATAAATTATTAATATATTTTATAATTAATTACGTTATATATATATATATATATATATATATATATATATATATATATATAATATTTAAAAAAGATATTTAACAATATATATATTTTTAAAATATTTAACAAATAAAATTATATATATGATGCCACTCCTAAAAGGTAAGATGAAAAGTGGACCGTCAAAACATACAACATATAATTCCGAATAATACAAGGTGATGCCACTCACAAAAAGTTAAAATGTAAGTGGACTGTTCACTATAGGTGCAGTGAAGATGCAGGGTATTGAATTTATGATAATCACGAGGATCTGATGGCACATCATTAAGTCCTCAAATGTTATCAATGATAATGATATAAATTAAGATATAGTTGACTTATTTAATCTATTAGATTTAAATTTTATATATTTATTTATTTTAAATTTCGGATAAGGGGACGTTTATAAAAAAATAATTTATTGTATTTAATTTTTGTGAAATGGATGAGAAATAAATTAATTGAAGAAGAATTTTATGGATATTTTTAGTTTTTCATCATAAATATGGTATGTTTATTGTAGATGAGATTTCTAAAATTTAGTATAATTATCAATAATTAATAAATTGGATAGTATAGATTTATTTTTTATATAACACTCATGAAATATTTTTAATAGTAGTTATAATAAGAAGTTGAAATTTATCTTAAAAATAAGTATGTTTTTTACTTTTCAATTTTATTAAAAACAAATGTCATGTTCATAATGTTATTGAATTCTTATTGCTTATACTTCTCTTATTACATGTTTTTAAATGCATATATGTTTAACTCACATAACAATAACAATAATAATAATAATAATAATAAAAATTATAATCTAGTTAATTTTTATGATTTTTTTATTTATTTTTTAATCTTGACAATGTCAGATATATCATGAAGTGAGTATATATATATATATATATATATATATATATATATATATATATATATATATATATATATATATATATATATATATATATATATATATATATATATATATATACTTCAAAAAGAACAAACCGCTCGCTCAACAAATTTATTCTTTTTTTAATAGATCAAATATCAACCAAAGAATCAAATCCTAAGTCATAAATGTCAAATAAACTATATTTGCTTTTATACAACTATATTTAACTTTAACTTTTATATAATGCTCCTTCTAAACAGATAATTTGTATCTTTTTAACTTTTATAAAACGTTCCTTCCAATAGAAAAATAAACTATGCACTCGTGCCCAAAGAAAAAGTGTTATGAACCCATACTAAAGAGTTACAAATGGAAAGGGTTATACATATATAATAATATTCCAAATTGAAAATCTATTAAAAAGATTCGTGGGTCATATTGAGATAATGCTTCCTCTTGACATTCCCAGATATGCCAAAAAACATGATGATGAAGCCGATGCTTTATCTTTAAACAAGGAGTTTTGATGGACCATTTGTCTTAATATAAAAATGCATAAAGTTGGAAATAATATATATATTTTAAAAAAATATTTTGGCATATATATATATATAATGAAATTTATAATTATTTTTTAAATTTTTAGTGGTTTGAATTATCGGAGATTAGATTCTCGTGGTTTGAAAGTACAATTTATGGACATCATCGTAAATCGGGGTTGCAATTGGCTGGGTCACACCAACCCTTAACATGAAGCTGGATTTTTCCCATGGAATTTCGAATCCAATGACCTTCACATCACGGGTGACACCAACAACTCACCCAATCACCGTCTATTCTACACCCGTAGGTTGATGCTTATAATTATTATTATACTTTTTAGCTAGAATTTAAGACATAAGATACTAATAGTTATTATTATAATTTTTGGTTGGTAATCATTATGTAAGGAGTATCTTAATAATACATCTATTCACCCATTATTTTATATTTAATAAAAAAATACCATAAATTATGTGAATATATTTTGAATTATATACTAACTTAGATTTATCTTAGATATGAATCTATCAGAATTAATAGAAAGATCAAATCTCTCGAGGTGCAAACTTTCCTCAATTTTTTGCATTAAAAAAATAAGTTTGCACCTTGACAAATTTGATCTCTCTTAGCACTTGATAGATCTAGACAAAGGATCTAAGTGGTTTAATTATTAATTATTAATAAGTATCTAAACTATGAGTTCCTTCCAAACTTATTTGTCATGATATCAGAAGTTTTCATACTCATGTAGATGGACATTTCTCTTTTCATACTATGACTAATTTGTTTCACCACTTGGACATAGTTTTTGAAATGCCATCTTGAATAATATCATTGTGTTATACTCATTTATTGGATACAAGCCAATACTAGGCCAATAGCATGCTCCTACATTCGGGTTATGTTCCTCTTCATTAAGGTTATTTGCCCAATCTCGAATAATATCAATCCTTCTTGTGCATTTGGAAGCTTTACCGCAAAAGAAGGCGTTTGTAAACCATCCTAATGTGTAAATTTATGGAACCCCTCCCAACATTACCATTCAATGCCATGATTTATCTTTGGCAATGTAACAAATTTAATCAAATGTGATACATTTGTTGATATTTGATAATTATTAACTTCATTTTCGTCAACTTGAACTCCATGATAATATGGATCATTCTTAAACTTTAATTAAATGCATACAATATTTATCTTTTCTTATAGTAAAATCATAACTTGATACTTTTCCACCCTTTTTTTGCACAGCAATCATCAAATCCAAGTCTTGAATATATTTGAGGTAACCTCATGGAAATATTGCTAAGCTCTTGTGAAAAACTAATGGCGTGTCCTCTATATTTATTATTGTCCACCTCTTTTGAATGCAAAAACTTGCAAAAATTAAACTTGCACGTGCAATCAATATCTCCTCAACTTGTGTGAGAACTTGAAGAACTTTAGGTTGTTGTCTTGGATTCATATGGTTATCAGATGAAAATCGTATTTGAGTTCCTCCTCTTTTACATATCATGCATATTGGAATTTTATTTGTGTTAAATATATGAAGTCCAACATATGACTCCTTGTACATAACAGAACTTGAGTTGGTCAATCAATCCTATTGCGGAAATTCCAATGTGAAATATCCATATTAGTGAATTTCGGGTTAAACTTGGACATAGATATTGGTTAAACACATTTATTTTGTAAGTTTTTATTTCCACATCCTTTAAACCACTTTTTCGTATGATTTTATTCACCATCATTTAAACACGTCTTTTTATGTAGGATTTTCTTCTACATTTCTGAGTATTATTTTTCTTTTCACGCTCTTTATATGTTAGTTGTTGTGTGAGTCACTCTATCAATATGCTCTTTTAGTAATGCTATTGTCCTTCAATTTTTTCTTTCATCTCTTCTTATTCGTTCCATTATCATTTTGTTGCACCATTATTCCTCAATATGTTATTTGTTTCGCTTTGATGTTTCTCTTTGTCATTCAATTTGTTCTTTCATCTCTTTTTGTTGTTGTTTCATTTAATTTTGTCCTAGGGGATGTATAAGGCTCCACGGGATGGGAAAACTTGATAGTAGGAGATGAGGAGTATTCTTGTGTTAATAAACAAATAATTTTTATGTCTCGGGAGAAATATATTTGGCTCACACAGGATGGGGAAATTTCGATGTTCCTTACGAAAAAAATGAACGTCCTAGAGACGAATGTATGTCCCAAGGAATGAATATTAAGAATGGAATATAGTGGGAAAATGTTGATTTTCACATAGGAGCGAGACCATTAGGACTCATGTCATGGGTTGAGGTGGCATATTCCACATAAGATAGGTATGGCTAAGTGGATGCCCATGAAACTCTGGATGATATGTAAATATGATGTGTTAGCACTTACATGTCACATCATCAACATGACATGTGGTAAGAAGACAAGGTTTTTTGGATGGCCAGAAGTGGCTAGTTTTTGGATGACACATGGCATCACTAGGATCTGCAGACTAGTTGACATCACCATGACGTGTGATTGTGGCATCAACAAGATGTTGTAGAAGTGGGTGACATGGAGGTGAATGATGAGATGAAAATAAGTGACATGTGGCGATGGTGAATGGAGACACCTAGTGTGTGGTTTTATATACTTGACCATCGTCTTGGTATTCACCCCGCATGGTTGGGAGGCACATCACTACAAAACGAGATTGCATAGGTATGGCGGTTTTTCATTGTTGATAATGGTTGTAATTGCATATCAGGTCACGAAAATGCACGTGTGTTAATGCCTAACTTATCACATGATATTATGTAAAACTTCTAAATTAATGAGAGTGACCATTGTAGTTTACATTAGGAATAAAATTTATGAAGTTTGGTTGTTAAGATGATATGGATGATATTCAAGCGGTTGGGACACATGATGGTGAGGTTGTGGCACCACACGGAGTGAGGTGTTACATAGTGCATTATGTGGAATTGAAATGGCTAGGGTCCACGTCATTGGAGACCATGGACCCAGGCAATGATCCTATAATGTTCAAGTGTAAGGAGACGGTAGACAAAATTTTACAGTAAAAAAAGAACATTTTCTTGGTAAATGTGCAGAGATCTACGTCTTGGCACACTATGAAGGTTGAGCACCTTGTTTTCAAGGTATGACGTGGATGTAAAGAATATTAGTTATTTGAGGATGTGGAAAAGATACATGATTTATGGTTGATGTGATAGAGCCCATATACCACTTGGTGGTGCCACATAGCATTACACGGCGATGTGGGAGGGATGAGGGGGAATTTTTTCTAATGGGTATAACTTCATCTGGGAATCATATTGAGATAAAATATATATTATCAAAAATCTCTCGATGATAATGATCTAATGGTAGTATGATAATTGGTTTCAATAAATTTTGGAATTAAAGTTTTTTATAACTCCATATTCATAGTAAGACCATGGAGGTTGGGTTAATTTTGAGGTAACACCTTCCTCAAAACAGAAATACTTAGTGTGGGAGAATCAATTTACAAAGTGGTATCAAAGCATTGTTCAAATTGAACCTAGATGGTCTCGAAGTATAGGAAGAATTTAAGTCTTAAAGCTAATATCTATGTGTGCATGTGTAATGATGTGAATTTTTTTCTTAGTATACGAATACATTGATGTTAGATAAATATTGATTTGAGTTGATGTAGAAGATAAAAGGAAGGATGCTAACTAGATTCCACGGAGCAACCCAACAATATTCAAACTTACCAAGGTATTTATCATTTCTTTCGATGTAAATTTTTCTTCAAACATCTTGATATGTTTTATAGATGAAGGTCTTCCTTTCATAATGAGAAAGTCTTGTCCTTGTTGGGCACGAGTTTTGTTATATTTTCTAAGTAAAAAGTTTCTTTAGATACTTCTCTCCATAAGGTATGTTCAACCTTCCCATCACATTTATCTTTTTATGGCTTCTCTTGAATGTATATTTTTTTCTTTCATATACCCCATTCGGTTGAGGAGTTTGTTTGCCAATCATTACCTCCTAATGCCATGCTTTTCTGAAATCCTTCAAACTCTCTTGAGATTATTTATCCTATGCTATTAGATATCAATTTGAAAAATCTTAATATCCTTCTCATTTTCAACTAATCCCTTCAATATTTTAAACTTACTCAAGGCTTCATAATTTTTCTTTCGGAAGAGTATCCAAGTATCTACGATAATGTCATCAATGAACAAATAAAATACCTTTCTCCTCTTGGGATATTTGTGCACAGCCAGGACCATATATCCATGTGAATAACTCCAAGGTCTAGGATCTTAATAACTCCTTTATTTAAAATAAATCTTTCATGCTTTCAAAATTGACGGGACTACAAATTTATTTGTCTGGATTTGATAGCTTGGAAAGCCTCTAATTTCTTATGTTTTCCTGGACTTCTAGGTTTTCAAAATTTGCATGTCCCTTCCTTATTTTACAAAACCATGCTTCCTTTATTTTTCATAGGGATAAATTACTCTTGACTCTTCAAACACATAAAAATTTCTTGGAGTTATTTGCTTTTTTCCTACAATTTTCCCATTTTTTCATTTCTAATTTCTCAATATTTGATAAAATTATCATCATAACCATTATCACATCACGCATCACGGATAACACTTAAAGTATACTTGAGGTCCATCGAGGAATATTCATAGTGACGTGTTATCTCTAGTTATGTTAAGATCATCTTTCACATACTAGTTCCCTCTTTGTCACGAGCATACAAAGAAAGCCCATTCCTCTATTTTATCTATATTTTCTCTCCATTTCTTTATGTTCTTTTGATATGTTAGTTGAGATCTATTTTTGGGAAAGGATATTTAAGCTATTCTCTACTCCTTTGGCCTTGTGGCTAAATTTAATTACACTTGAAACACTCAATGTCATTCCAAAAGGAGAGAATGAGTTTCTTTAAACTACCAAATTTATATATCTACATAATTTTATAATAACTATATATGGAATTTTCATTCCTTTCAGCTTTAACATGTTTATAATTAATGGATCTATGCACCCAAAAACTATGACACAAATAATAGTTTCCATAGAATAATTTTGGAAAATTAAATTTGAGTGTTATAGGTCAATTTGGAGCATCATCCTAAGATAATGATTGGCGGACATCATCCCCCGGGACAATGAATAGGATATCTGTCCCTTATATTTTCGTTGCTATATGCCTAAGTGAAGAAGTTCCATTTATGGCTTCAATTGTGAGACTTCGAGGTTTGAAAGTATATAATATATATTATGATGTATTTGAAAGGTACCAAAACCCATTCTCACTATATATGCATATAAAAATGCATGGTTCATTCATCAAACCAAAATAATGTTATGCGAGCAACTTTAATGCGGAAGCTTTTCTTTTTATACCCTATAGTTAAAACCATGGCAAAACCCACTTCATGAACATCGGATTAATATATCTAATCTTGGTTAAATAGCATTTCCCAACCATCATATATACTTACTAGTCCGAATGCTATTAGACCCAAATTAATTAATGTATATTCGATCATGTTAACATCCATACTTTGGTTTAAAAACCAAATATCAACATAATCTTTTATTCGTTTGGGTCCCACCGCGTGACAACCCATTTTACCTTTATTCAACGCTCATATGCGATCATTCATCCAGTGTCGAAATATTAATATAAACTTTGGAGCCCATACTTTAATATTTCTTTTCATACAAAGTTGACTTTGGTTATAATATCAAATGCTGATAACGTATATCCATTTACAACTTGCAACTCACCTTTAGTTAACTTATCGGAATAGATCCGACGGTTGATCTTTCATCGTGCTCAAAAACGATTTATACGTATATCCAATGGATATCATAACAGCTCGAGAACTTTATCACTCCAACTCAACGTGAAGATCGGTGGTTTGAAATTCTGCCATGCTCACGTGTCACCTTAGAGTGTATCGTGTGAATTTTCTTCAATACCATTTACCCTGACTTATGATCATTGCAACCATTTTATGGTTTTACGAGCATTCACCAATCATTTCGCATTCTCTTTGACTTTGAAGTTCCACGATCTTTGTTGCTCACGGTTTCACTTTCATCTTTTCTTCAATACGACACCTCACTTCATTTAAACAAGCCATCGTTTTGTTTCGTTGCACCATTCCTTTGTGTTTCCGTCTACGGTGAACTCACGATTTCAAACAGGCCATGCCATACATCTTCACAATCTTCAAACCATCTCTGCATTCATTCCACGTATGGGTTATTCATCTTCTATTATCCATTGTCTGTGTTTTATAATCATTTACCATTCATTAAAAACCCCAAATGCGACTTCAAACCCCTGGATCTCCTTGATTGGAAATTCAATCCTCACTTTGTCTATACGAGAGAAATCCTTCCATTTCACATAAACACCTTCTTTATGAGTTCAAAACTCATTCGTGGAGTTTAATCCACTCACAAAAATCCTATCTTGAATTCTCCCACTTGAATTCAAGTCCCATCTCTATTTTCCATAGAGAGACCTCATGCACGTGACACACGTCTCGTATACAAAATTTACATATACTAAATTTCTTTCCTTCATTTGACTATGAATAGTCCTCAAATCCTTATAAAGGATTCTTCCCTTTGATAGATCTCCATTTATCTATCACTAATTCAACACAAAACTTCAATTCATCAAAATATACACACTCAATTCAGCACCGAATCTCTCTGTATATATAAAACTCAAATAATTACAAGGCTTTCTTCCTCTCACGGCTTGATGTCCAATGGTGGCCTTCTTCCTCTACACCCGTGGCTTCAAACCCTATCTCTCTCAAACCTGAATCACTCTCTATCTTTTCTACCTTTATGCCTTTGAGCCTTACATTTATACAAGGTTGAAACTATTTTTGGTTTAGGTTCCTCCATCTTCTCAAAAAAATCCTAAATATCTTCTAAGTCCTCACTTACTCAACTAATCCCTAAGGATCCTCTTTCATCCTAAAATCATGAACCAATTCCATTTAAGTTTATAATTAGTCCTAAATCTCTCAATCCTATGCACTCTCAACTAGCCTAATTCTCTCATGTTCTCCAATGATCTGTTACAAATCTTCACAATATTTAATTAATTCTCATTAAAATCCTCAAATCATTACATAAACCAACTCCCTTAGAAACAAAAAGCCCTAAGTCTATTAAAATACAAGGAATTTTCTTGAGCCTAATGCCCACACATGGACTCCCAAGGTAAAAAATAATCATGATCTCACGATCATGTGCTTTTAATATTTGCCTCTGGATCCCATACTACTGTTTCTTTGTTGTCCATAAGTGCATTATTCTTGTTGTACTTCTCCAGGTTTCCATATCTTGATACGCATCTTGCCACTAGTTATGCTTTCACATTATGTCACGGTCTTCTCCTTGCTATAATTTATTTGCTTTCTTGCTGCTGTATTTTCTTCACGGGAACACCTCCTTATGTTTTCAATCTCTTTGTCAGTTTATCTTACGTACGGAAATTACTCTATCTTTTGTTGCTTCTTTCAATTTGTTGCTGCCAATACTATTACCTTGTTGCTATTGCTCTTTGTAGATGTTCTTACGCCAGCATTGTTGCTTTGTTCCTACAAATGTTGCCTCCAAGATTATTCTTTGCCTCCCAAACTTCTGAATATCTCTTAAGATATCTCCTACGCAACATTCTTCTTACGATCACTACTGCAAATTTACTTTTTAAAAATAAATTATCATTTGATTCTTTAACTACGTGCTCTCATTCGATCTTCTTTGTATAGTAGTAAGAATAATCAATTTTAACAAACTAGTATGCGCTCCTATTTCTTCACCAACTCCGGACATTTCCACTTTAGTATACACGCAATCCCTTTCTCTTGTTCAAATGTTTCCGGCAAACATTTCAGCCATTCCATTTGTACTTGCACATCTCAAACACATCATCAATATCTTTGCAATTTAGTTTGACATATCCTTCTTCTTCTTAGTTGACATTCTTTAGTAATTGTCCATCACCTCCTTGATTGATTACGGCAATCAATTCAAAATTCTTCAAATCTTTGTATGTTAATCCTTTATCGAATAGAATTCGATTCTCCATCAACGTAGTATTTCTAAAATTTGGTCTATAGTCTTCTCTTGACCAATCGGACAATCCAACTCCTCCTTGTCATCAATAATAACAGTTCCTTCATATGAACATATTTGTCTCACCTTCATACAATAGATGCTCTCCTTATTAAATAGGAGTCTATGAAACGCAATAATTCATCTTCATTTAAAGACAACTCCAAAAGATGGATTGTCTTCTACAACACTATGGCTCTGATTAAATTGTCAATTTAAAAATCACAAGACCCGATGGTCTTATTTGATGATCAGTCACCAAATCTTCTAGCAGTTCCAAGTCTTTCAAAACCAGAAAATCTCCACTTTCTTTCTTCTCATCTTCGAGGTTATCTCCATTGTTCCAATCACCATGATAGAATATTGATCCTCACTATGTTTTCAGCTATAGTTTCCCTTTCATTAAATTCTCTTGAAATTTTTCATTTGTTGTCCTTCTTTGCTGCATAATTAACACATGAATCATCCATTATTAAAAATACAAGGGTTTCAATGTCTCTTCCTCCTCGCTTAACTTATTTCGGTATCTTTGATTTTAAATTCTCTATGAGGTAATCGGCTAGTCTCTTCTTCTTATCATCTATTTCATGAATGTCATTCTGGCTTACTCTACCTTGCTTCTTCCAAATCCTTCCAAATCCTTTGTCATCACATCGTTATGTTGATTTAAAATTCTCTATGAGGCTATTGACCCAGCATATCTTCTTCTTATCATCTATTTCATGAATGTCATTCATGAAAGAAATTTTCTACCTTGCTTCTTGACTAATGTATCTGTGTATAGATCCTCTTGCTTTTCCAACTCTGAAGATCTAACTTTCTATATAACTCAACAATTTCAATTGGAGTAGAACTTGGGAACTTTACACAACTTTAGGTACCTTGCCTGTTATTGACCAATCATCGGATGATTCTCGTTCTCTGTTTCAATACTCTGCTTTGAATATTCTCATGAGACCCCTCTTCGCCTGCTTTTTGTTTATGAAGTCTTGCTATCTCAACATCCTTAAGACAAAATTCGAGATTCAACTTCTTCTTAAAACTCTAAAGCTTGTTCATCATCTGTGATGTACCTCTGATCATACACAATTCATTAGTTTTAAAAACACAAGACTTTTTAGTCATAAGTTTGCTTTTTCAAGCTTTTCTCTTTGAGCAATTTGCATGTGGAATCCTCCAAATTCCATCTTTGACTCTAAAAAATATGAGTTCTTCCTTCCATAAGAAATATCCTTGCCTCACTTCATTTGTAATGGTTCAAATTACTCTCTTTCCCTTCGGTGGAAAGATCCATTCTCTCTCTGGTTTCTGCTAAGCCTGTAGCCATTCCTTTAGTACCTCCCGGTTGTACCTCATCAACGCAATATGCTCTTTCTCTATTATCATCATTCATCTTATTTACGTGGCATCCTTTAGAACCTCTTCTTTGATCCTCCATGATCATATTCTTCATGAGCTTCCTAACTCACTATGAGTTGCACTAAGCCTGCAACTTAAGTTCTCTGCGCCACCTCACCAATCCCCCTCTCTGGTCTTGGTATTTGTAACCATGGTTTCTCTATCTCTAGAACTCTTGAGCACTCTCTTACTTGCTCTTTGAAAGCATATCCTCAACTCACCTTCTCTTGAGAACACTTTAACTGTTCTCCTATCCAACCTTTAGTAGGAATATTTAGGTTCATTTCCATCATCCAAATAAATATTTCATCTTTATGCAGCAAATTACGCAATCACAATTTCAATCGATTAAATTATCTCACCTTCAAGATCTACGCATGATCTTGTTCTTTTCATTGAATTGTACATTGAATATACGCATTCCATTCATTTTTGCAAGCACATTCACTTTAAATGCATTGTATCTTACGCTATCCGGATTTAATATATGATCTCCAACTACTGTGTATTCTGATTTAATTAAAAAAATATTTAACTTTCAAAAGAGCTCTTCCGGCTCGATGCCATGATGCGGCCGAGGTACACAAAGCCCTATTCTCACTATAGATGCATATAAAAATGCATGGTTCATTCATAAACCAACATAATGTTCATCTTGAGAGAAAAATTTAATGCGGAAGCTTTTCTTTTTATACCCTATGGTTAAAACCATAACCAAAACCCACTTCATGAACATACGGATTAATATATCTAATCTTGGTTAAATAACCATTTCCCAACCATCATATATGCTTACTAGTCCGAATGCTATTCGGGCCAAAATTCATTAATGTATGTTGGCCATGTTAACATCCATACTTTGGTTTAAAACCAAATATCAACATAATCTTTTATTGATTCGGGTCCCCACCGGCGTGACCCACTTCTTTGTTAGCGCTCATATGCGATCATTCATCAGAATGTCAAAGTATTAATATAAACTTTGGGCCATACTTTAATATTTCTTTTCATACAAAAGTTTGACTTTGGTTATAATATCAAATGCTAAAATAACATTATATCGACCCCATAACTTACCAACTCACCTTTCGTTAACCTCAGAATAGATCCAATGGTTGATCTTTCATCGGCGACGATTTATGCATATATCCAAAGGATATCGCAGCATTAGCTCAATTTATTGCTCCAACTCAACGAAATCGGTGGTTTGAAATTCCACCATGCTACGTCACACCTTGGAGTGTATCGGCGTGAATTTTCTTCAATAGCATTTACCGACATGATCACGAAAGCAATTTATGGTTTCGAAACCATTCACCAATCCATTTCACATTCTCTTTGACTTTGAAGTTCCATGACCATGCACTCAGTTCCACTCATCTTTTTTTCTTCAATGTGGCACCTCGCATTTAAACAAGCCATTGTTTCATTTTCTTTGCGCCATTCCTTTGTGTTTTCGAGTCTTTTGTTGAACTCATGATTTGAGCAGGCCGCCTGCACATGTCTTACAATCTTCGTATCCCTACGCATTCATTCCATGCATGGGTTATTCATCTTCTATTATCCATTGTCTGTGTTTTATAATCGTTTACATTACAATAAAAACTCACGAATGCAACTTTAAACCCTAGATCTCCTTGATTGGAATTCAATCCTCACCCTGTCTATCTGAAGAACTCCCTTTCCATTTCGCACATAAAAACCTTCTTTATTAGTTTCAAAACTCATTGCATCGGGAGTTTAAATCTCATAAAATCCTATCTTGAATTCTCCACTTGAATTCAAGTCCTATCTCTTGTTTGCCATGAGAGACCTCATGTCACGTGACTTTGTCTCGTATACAGACATTTACATATACTAAATTTCTTTCCTTAATTTGACTATGAATAGTCTCAAATCCTTATAAAGGATTCTTCCCTTTGCACGATAGATCTCATTTATCTATCACTAATTCAAACACACATAGAACTTCAATTCATCAAAATATACACACTCAATTCCACATCAAATTTCTGTGTATATGTTAAACACCATGTTAAAACACACACATGGTGTATGAGGAAGATGAACACACACACAAGAGACTCAACACACAATGAAGGATAAGCGTGAGGCTTTCTTATTTTCCATTATACAAAGATGTACATTTATAGTATAATGGTGTGACTCTTGGTTTCATATTCCAAGGTCACTTGGACTCCATTGTGACTTTTCGCATTCCACACCTACCCATGTAGGATTAGGTGTTCCAACATCCCCCCTTAATCCGAAGGGGTATGTGTGAGTCCAAGAAGAGAGTTGTAATACAAATCTCCAAAGTATACATGGCAGCACTTGGGCTGAATTAACTCTCTGAAATGTTGGAAAAAAGAGGTGGTTTAAGGATGACCACCAACACTGGAACACAAAACTTGTTGCAGTTCCTGGAACCCTTCCAAAACTGGCAAGAAGCTGAAGGCTTCTGCTAGAGGAATTGTCCCTCATATAAAAGGGAGACCTTCAACCTAAAAGAAGGGAGGTCTACTACCTGTGATGGTTTTAGGATTACCAACAACTCTGGAATGCTTGAAGCATTTCTTGGAACTCAACCAAAGCTGGCAAGAAGCTGAAGGCTGCTAAGCTGAAGGCTTATGCTAGAGGAAGTGTTCCTCATATATGAAAGGGAGACCTTCGACCTAAAAGAAGGGAGGTCTGCTACCTGTGATGGTTTTAGGTTATCCACCAACCAAAGATGATGGTTTAAGGTTGTCCACCAACTGAAGGCATGCTCATGGGCATCCGTGTCTCTGGCTACATCTCTGAATCCGGAATGACGAATTGTGGCTCAGGCTCGCTTGAACTGCTGGCTACAACTCTGAACATGGAATGAGAGATTGTGGCTCAGGCTCGCTTGATCTGACGTCGAAGCTTGTACATGACCACCACTTTCCCCCCTGTTAGGGACAAGGTGAGATGATGGAGAAAACTCAACTGCAAGTTTGCTCAATATCCATGAACAAGTTCTAACATGTGTCGTAAACATCTTCTTGGTGTGATGCCCATTAGAAGAGCGATCCATCCAAGATGAATCTTTGTTCTTGCGGGAGGCTTGTTTTACGAAACATCTGTACGAAGAATGGGTGTGCAGTTGCAGGTACGGTGCTTGCATGATGTAGAAAAAAAGCAGTGATATTTCATATGACGACTTGATCACGGTGTTGGCAATTTCTCAATCTATGATTGTTGTTGTGGAGCAGGATCTGGAACAGCTGCAGGTGAACTGTCATACAAGAATCCGGCACTCTGAAATATGATGGGCTTGGTGTAGTCTGGAATATGAAAGGACACATCCTTGTCATATCCAAGACCAGTTCGGTGCTTGTTGTGGGCAAGCTCTTCCCAAGGTCTAATGATGGGCTTAGGAAGTGCAGGCTGAGCTGCTACATCTGCATGTAAATCTGCTCTAGTACAAGGAACTGAATGGGAATCAACTACATCTTTATCTTCTTTCTTCTGATGAGAGTCCTTCACAATCTTCTGAATAGAAACAGGTTCAGAATGGTGACTCTTTTGTTGAAGTTCGTCTTGCTGGAGCTGAGATTCCAACTGCAAAAACTCAATCTTTTCATGTGCATCTTGCAAACAATTGTGAATTTTACAAAGAGCATCCTTGCTCATTTTTATCATGTCATCAACATTGGAATGAATGAGGCTATTCAACAACTCTAATGCCTCATTTATTTTAGCCATTTCAACAACTTAGGCTCAAAAAATGAAAGGGTGTCGGCTTCAACCGAAAATGCACCCGTTTACAATTTGAATCAATAACAAATACAAATGACTCCAAAGAATTTCCAACTATGGAAATCTCAAAGTACAAAATCTGCTCCTCAAATGATGGAGGGCAATCAACAATGACTTACATCAACAACTCAAATTTACTGATTCCAACTATGAATGAAGAGGCAAATTCACTCACAATGTGAGTTCAATACAAAATCTCTGCAAAAATATGTGCAGTTGAAAACACTATGAAAGAAGCCTTTAAAGCAGCTGAAATTTTTCTTCAAAGAGCTGTTTTCAATGATGGCAAACTTGTCTTCACATGTAAAATTCTTTAAGAAAATCACCCTTCAAATGAATGCCACAAATCACGATGTCAAATCTGCAAATTTCAGTCCATGTGCTCCTCATATGCCATTTTCCATTTTCTGCTGTTCATAACTCTCTTTTTCCTCTCTCTCTACTTTTTTTTTTTTTTTTTTAATTAATTGAAAATTAATTAAAAAAATAAATTAATTGGGATTAAATAAAAATGGGAATGAGGAATTGGGATTAAATAAAAATGGGAATGAGGAATTAAAAGAGAAGGGAAAGATTTTTTAAAAATTTAAAAATCAAAATATGGGGAAAGGGATTTTAAATGAGAGAAAGGGATTAATTTTAAAATGGGGGAATTTCAAAGTATAAAGTCGAATTTTAAAAATCGTGGGAGGGGAGGGAATTTTAGAAAAGGTCGTATTAAAAATGGTGGGGGTTTTATTAATGGTGGGGGTATTAAAAATGGCGGTATTTTATTTTGAATGGGCGGTATTGTTTTGGAGTGAGTCCGTATTGTAAAATGGAGAGGCGGTGATATCGTATGGGGGGAGGGTCTATATTAAAAAATTTGAAAATTTTAAAAAATCTGGCCTTTTGTAACATATGGCAGAGTAAGCTGAAGGCGTATGGACAGAGTAGTGTAGGCCGGTTAGAGTGGGAAAGCATATGCGTAGGGGGTTGGTAGGCGCAGGCGGGTGCATAAGGGAATATGAAACTGTTTGCAGGCAGAGTGGGGAAGGCGTAGGGAGAGGCGACTGTAAGAAGAGGAGCGTTTTCAAGCAGAGGGGAGGCCGTGAGGCCACGAGGGCGTAGGATAGCAGGTGGGTAGCGTATGCAGAAGGGAGGGGAGGACGGGTAGGATAGAGTCGAGTGGTAGCGGGTGTAAGGCGCTGTAGGGTGGAGATTGGGAATAGCGCAGATGGCGAGGGCCGTAAGGCCGTGGGGTGTAAAGGAATAGGGTGTGAGGTGTGAAAGAGGGCGCTGTTGATAAGGGAGGTTGCAGAGTTGGGAAGAGGCCGAGGGGTCGATTGCAAAGCGAGGTGTATTCGCAGGGAGGGAATTTAAAAATGGTAGAGGGAGGCAATATTAAAATAGTGCAATGTTAAGAGTGAGAGTGTGGCTGTTGCAGCGATGCTTGAAAAGGCTGTGAGAGATGGGAAGGAGGCCGAATGGTGTGAGTGCAGGCCATGAGGGCCAAGGGCCCAGAAAAATAATTTTTTTGCTTTTTTTTTTAATTTTTATTTTATTTTTAAAACAGCAGAGAGCAGAGAGGAAAGTAGGAGAAATGCATTCTTAGAGACAACAGAATTTTAAGCACAGTAGATTCCATAAATTGTCAATAGGACCCAGAAATTTTCTAGTAGCCCAGCAGCAAAGTATTGGACAAAATGCAGAGATTTTTCTCAGGAAATGGGGCAGAATTTTGCCAGTAAAACTCATAAATTTTTACTTCAAAAACCTAGAATTTTTCTAATAGCTCAGCAGCAGAAAAACTCAAAATTATTTTCCATTAAAAAGCCAGAAACTTCTACTTCAGAAACCCTCTTTAAACAGTGTTTTCCAGCAACTCTTCAATGCAGAAATTAATAGAAATTGCAGGAAAAATGAGAATGAAAACCTTCTTATGTGCTTCTTCAACACTACTGCTGCTCTTCTTCAAAGTCAATTTCTGAATGCTGCCACGGATTTTGAATGCTGCTCCTCTTCAAAACACTTCTGAATGGCGGCAAAAACACTGCTGCAAAAGCTCTCTAAATGATGCAAAAATGCAGATATGCACAGGCCATAAACATAAATGGCTCACTCGCAGGGCCAGCAATCGCCCGCTCTGATACCATGTTAAACACCATGTTAAAACACACACATGGTGTATGAGGAAGATGAACACACACACAAGAGACTCAACACACAATGAAGGATAAGCATGAGGCTTTCTTATTTTCCATTATACAAAGATGTACATTTATAGTACAATGGTGTGACTCTTGGTTTCACATTCCAAGGTCACTTGGACTCCATTGTGACTTTTCATATTCCACACCTACCCATGTAGGATTAGGTGTTCCAATAGTATATATAAAACTCAAATAATTACAAAGGATTTCTTCGTCTCTGGCTTGATATTCAATCAGTGGCCTTCCTCCACTACAACCCGTAGGCTTCAAACCCTATCTCTCTCAAACCCTGAATCACTCTCTATCTATTTTCTTCCTTTATGCCTTTGAGGCTTACATTTTACACAAAAGGTTCTGAAACTATTTTTGGTTTCAGTTCCTCCATCTTCTCAACAAAATCCTAAATATCCTCTAAGTCCTCACTTGACTCAACTAATCCCTAAGGATCCTCTTTCATCCTAAAATCACAAACCAATTATAATTTAGGATTTATAATTAATTCCTAAATCTCTCAATCCCTATGCACTCTCAACTAGCCTAATTCTCTCATGTTCTCCAATATTCGAGAACATTTACAAAATTCCTCACAATATTCAATTAATTCTCATTAAAATCACTCAAATCATTACATAAGAAACCAACTCCCTTGAAAACACTAAACCCCTAAGTCTATTAAAATACAATGATTTTCTTGAGCCTAATGCCCCTACATCACCCACTGACTCACCAACACTCCTCTGTAAGGGACTAACTGTGTTGCAGTGCCAATACCTCCATGCAATTGTGCACTGCAGTGCACTTCCCGACACTCAAGGGTGCATTGGTTATCTGGGAGCATAATTATCATTGTTCCGGGAATCTCCACATGGCCAGTGACTTCTAGAAGAGTCCATAGGTGTCATACTACGAATCCAAGTGTCCATCCACCACCTCTGAACTTGGAAAAATGTCTTGCCTATTATTAGAAAGTCATTCATTGAGAAACTATCATCAGTTTTCCTATAAATTGAGCACTCATCTAAGTGCTAGGGAGGAATATTTTTGTGCAAAGTTATGCTGTTGGATTCTCATTTGATAAGAGAGTGGAAATACTGATATGCTGCTGAGATGATGCTGGATGTGATGAGGCTGGAACTAAGTTGGAGTAGGTTGACGAAAAATAGATCCATTGGTTGTAATCTTCTCCTCCTACTATTTAATAAAGATATATGTTCATTTTCCCATAAATATGTCTATATCTTGTGAAATATATTCTTGATGATGTATGCACTTCAGGTCTAATCGGTTTGATTTGATTAAGATAAGTAGATACTTGTATATTTTATGTTGTTTTCTATTCTCTGTTTGTGTTTGCAGGAATCGCTCTAGCAGATTGAGTTGGATTGAGAGCAACGACAACAACCACAGAAGGAGAAGGAGAGAGAAACAATAATAAGTAGGCTCTTTCTCATTTCTATATATCTTCTTGTTTTAGTGAAAATAGTAGTTGTCTTTCTTCTGTTGTTTTGAGTGAAGGAACACCACAATCAGGGAATTTAGTTTATCTGTAGATTAAAATTCCACATAACAAATTGGAGACTCCATTGGGGAGTATCCTATCATTCCTGGTGTTTTTGCCTTTGTTTATCTTCATCAGTAGCATCTACTTTCTGTTATCAGTCATTTGAATGAATAAATTGCATTAAAATTTTGTTTAGCTGCTTGTTTTTCAAACCTAGCTGCGCCCAACGCACTGTTGGTCAGGGTACAATGCATTGCAGTGCACTGTGTTCCATTCAAGGGTGATCTGCAACACAGTGTCTCCCCTTAGAGACTGCGTTGGCTCGTTAGCCAACCTAATTCCATAAAAATTTGTCATTGCTTTCAGTTTCAACCACTTGTTTTCTGTTTTCTCAGATGTCTGATAGCTCTTAGAGACCAGTAAACTTTCCTGTTCTTCCTCCTTTGAAAATTAATTTGTTCAATGTTTCATTAGATGTTTTCTTTATCATTGGAAAATCAAATTCAAAGTAGTTAATTTTTGCATTAGATCAATTCTGTTTCTGAAAATGAAATTTTTCTTTCATTCCTCATTTCTTGTAGGAAAATTGTAGTTCCATTCTTCATTTTCCTAAGAGAAATTTTTGTTTCATTCCTCGTTTCTCATAAGAAAACACTTATTTGATTGATTTGTGCATTTAATTTCCTTTATTTCATTCACATTAAAGGGAGCTGAAAAGAAAAACATGCATGCACATATAGAGAATTGTGTGTGTTGTGTAGGAACAAGTTAATGAAATTTTCATTTAGTTTGTGCTCTTTGTTGTATGCTCAAAAACTGATTGCTCTTTCCCCTTGGTAGCTAGGATTTTCATTGAAAAAGCTAAATTAAAAGTTTTTTTATCATTTAGTTTGCATTTTTAGGAATTTCCATAACATCATGCAATGAACCTCAAAGACAAACTTTTAAACAAGATCAACATAAAATTTACATCAATCAACCTAAGAAAGCATTGTAACATTAACGATAACATTTAGAAGGTCTAGGATAGATACGTGTTCTGACGTCATTAAACATAGCAGCTGTCGCTAACTTGTTTATGATGCATTCTGATTGTGATACCTCACTCCACATAAATAAGTATATAAGAGCTCGTCCACGTACCTTCGGGTATATAGGGCGGTGTTCTAGTATGGAAAGTATAAGGGGGTGCTCTCACTGTGCGGTTTCACATTAGACAGTGCTAATACGGAATTGGGCCTCCATGTACCTTCAGGTTTATTTGGGAGGACAAATTTGGGTTATCCATGTTA
>JAXQQM020066278.1:0-65148 GCA_034641835.2 Pinus albicaulis | reverse complement strand
CCTTTTTAGTACTCCAGGAACAAGGAAGTAGAAAGCATAAAAATAAATACGTGATGTTATCTATGAGAAAATGATCTAAAACTGCTGTGATTAAAGGTCGAAGATGGTTTGATACATTCAGAGAATAGCAGATCTAAGTTTTGATATTTTATTTATCAGTGTATACATAAGTTGAATTTTGGAAATGACATTGGCAACATTATGGGTGATCTACTTGCAGATCTGAAAATTAATGCAGAGAATCACAGAACATACTATAGACACAAAAACTGGAATAACACAGCTCTGGAAACAATACCACAAATTTTATTATGAAGAAGAGATGAGAATTTTATAAACAATGCAATCATTCTCTTTATTTCTTATTAATTACAAAAGATAAAATCAAAATGCATTATTAGATAAAGCTAATATATTTTAGATGTTTCCTTCTTTCCTAGTTTTTCAGATGTTTCCCTCTTTTCTATTCTTGGATGTTTCCAATGAAGGAGTACGCTTTTTCTTCGTTGCCCAATTAGTGAGATGTTGCTGATTTTTGTGTCCTTGCAGAGAATCACAGAACAGACTATAGACACAAAAACTGGAATAACACAACTCTGGAAAAAATACCACAAACTTTATTATGAAGAAGAGATGAGCATTTTATAAACAATACAATCATTCTCTTTATTTCTTATTAATTACAAAGATAAAATCAAAATGCATTATTAGATAAAGCCAATATATTTTAGATGTTTCCTTCTTTCCTATTTTTTCAGATGTTTCCCTCTTTTCTATTCTTGGATGTTTCCAACGAAAGAGTACGCTTTTTCTTGGTTTCCCAATCAGTGAGATGTTGCTGATTTTTGTGTCCTTCTTGGTTGCCCAATTCCTCCCTGTTTAGATTAGGAGGCATCACGGCTTCCTCCACCAACTGAGGGAAAGTGCGTTGCAATGTTTCTGCAGTCATCCATTTTGCCTGCACTGGTGTGTGTCCCTTCCGACCAACCAAATATGAGAAGTATGGCTAATGTCGTGTATTACGTTTCTTGAAGTCCAGAATTGTATCCTTGAGCAGAGGAGGCTGAAAATCTAAAATATTATCAACCGGATGATGAATTGTAACAAATTCCTCAAGGAGAGGTGGTTCAAATAATTTGAGATTATTAACATTAAGAACACCGTTGATGCCAAGTTGGGAAGGCAAGTCCAAGCGATATGCATTTTCTCCAATGTGTTCCAGAACAGTATACGGGCCATATCTTAGAGAGTGCAACTTATGATGCTGGCCCTTGAAGCATTGATTTTCCAACAAGAGCCACACACGATCTCCAGGTTGAAAAGACAAGTGTGTTCACTGCTTGTCATGTCTCTGTTTGGCACGATCTTGGGCTGCTTGCAAAGCAGGAGTGACTTGATCTTGGTGTTGAGAAATGGTGTGTATAAAATGATGAGTTGATTTTTGTTCCTGTTTTTGATGTGCAGACCCAGAAGGGGTGATCGTCAATGGCATCTCAGAGGGTGCACTTGGTTGAAACCCAAAGCAAACCTCAAAAGGTGAGAAACCAGTTGAGGAGTGTGTTGCCCGATTGTAACTATGTTGAATGATGTGAAAATATGTATCCCACTGTTTGTTTTTGGAAAAGTAGCTGTGAAGTGAGTGAACCAAAGTACGATTGACAACTTCAGTTTGTCCATCTATTTGTGGGTGGAAGGCAGTGGAGAAACGAAGTTGGAAACCCAACAAAGACCAAAGAGTATGCCAAAAGGTACTGAGAAAGTGAGAGTCACGATCTGAAATAATGCTGCTCGGAAAACCAAAGTGTGGCCACACATGATGGAAGAAGAGATCCACGGTCTGAGCAGCACAAGTAGTCTTATGAAAAGGAAGAAATATAGCCATCTTGGAGAAACGACATACAACTACCCAGATAGCATCATGTTTATGAAAATTAGTAGGAAGGCCACTTAAAAAGTCCATGGAAATGGATTCCCAAGGACGAGAGGGAATTGGTAATGGCTAATACAAACCATGCTTACGATTTGAGGGCTTGCTTTGTGAACAAAGAGAACATGCACGAATGAATTTTTCCACTTGATTTGGTAAGGCGGGCCAATAGAAGTGGTGTTGAAGATTGAGAATGGTCTTGGCTGTGCCAAAATTCCCTCTGCATGAAGAGTCATGTGCTTCATGGATGAGAAGGAGACGATCATCAGATTGTGGCACACATAGTTGGTTCAATTTATACAACCAACCATCATGAATGGTATAATCAAGAAATGGAGTTTGGTTTATGACTGTAGGTTGTTGCAAAGCTTCCCATATCTCACCAAAGACCGGATCTATTGCATACATATCTTTCCAAGCATCATATGTAGCACAACGCACCTCTAGAATGTGTAGGACCTGAGCAGGCGGTCGAATTAACAAATCAGCCATCTTATTACTTGTCCCCTTCTTATATTTAATCACTACATGGAATTGTTGAATGTAAGAAGCCCACTTTAAATGGCATTGCTATTGAATCTTTCATTGTGAGTTGATGAAGATTAGCGGATGATGATTTGTATGGAGGATTGTTTCTTTGCCAAGAATGTAATGGAACCATTGCTTCAAAGCTTGCACTAAACTATAGAATTCCCTGTCATAGGTGTTGTACATGAGCTTAGCATCCGCAAGTGCCTCAGAATGGTATGCCATAGGGTGGCCTCCCTGTTTAAGAACAGCTCCAATGGTGAATTGACAGGCATCAGTTTCCATCTCAAATGGTTGATTCATATCTGGAAAACGAAGAATAGGAGCAGAGCATAAGGAACTCTTGAGTTGAGCAAACTATTGCTTAGATTTGGCATCCCAAATAAACTTTGCTTGATGAGACAACTGGTGCAAAGGGCGAGCCAACTATGAAAAATGAGAGACAAAATTTCTGTAGAAATTAATACCTCCCATGAAGCTCTTGAGGTCATGTGCATTGGAAGGGGCTGGCCATTGCGCCAAGGCTTGTACACGAGAGGGATCTGGGCGAACCCCTTTTTTTTCAATAATAAATCCCAAATATTGAACTAATGTTTGTCCAAAATAGGATTTATTTTCTTTGACCTGAAGGTGATGTGCTCGCAATAACTCAAGTATGGTGCGAACATGCTGAAGATGTTCTTCCCAAGATTTACTGAATACTAAAATGTCATCAAGGTAGATGACCACAAACTTACTCAAATGTGCCCTGAAAACATCATTAATGAATCTCATAAAGGTGGCCGGTGCATTGGTCAGTCCAAATGGCATGACCAACCATTCAAATAACCCAAATTTTGTTTTAAGAGTAGTTTTCCATGTGTCAGCTGCATGCATGCGAACTTGATGGTATCCAACAGTTAAATCCATCTTTGTGAAGAAACAAGCCCCGTGTAAATGGTCCAACAAATCCTCAATGCGGGGAAGGGGGTAGCAGTTTTTAATAGTGGCTTTATTAAGGGCTCGATAGTCTCTCACGAGGCGCCATTCAGAAGTATCCTTTTTGGGAATAATAAAAGCTGGAGATGCACATGGCGAGGATGAAGTCTTAATATGTCTAGATGTCAACAATTCTTCAATTTGGCATTCTATCTCAGCTACCTCTCGAGGAGCAAGGCGATAAGATGGGGTATTGGGTAAGGAAGCACCAGGAATAAGATCGATGTGGTGTTCAACAGAGCGTGCTAGAGGCAACCCTATGGGTTGGGTGAAGACATCAACAAATTCGTGGAGTGGAGGAGCCATTAAAGGAGGGATTGGATTGGTGAGGTTGTCTGGCTTGACAGGGCGAGCCAAGCACAAAGAAATATGTTGGTTTAAATTGACTCTCATAATGGGAGCTTTGCTAATGGAAGGTTGGGTTGACGTGCTAGCTGAGGATGTGAGCACATAGGTGCGCCCATCGTGCTACAAGTGGTATTGGTGATCTGTAGCATGATAAACAACATGTCAAGCCTTTTGGTATGGAATTCCTAGCAATAAATCAACACAATCTAGAGGAGAAACATCACATACAATAGTATCATGAAAAGGTCAAATAACAAAGGTGACAGCACAACATTGTGAGATGGTAAGACGAGGACCATCCTTTCTGACCCAACCGAGCTGATACAGGTGTGGGTGAGGAGTGGTGGGAAGGAAAAGGTGTTCAACTAAGTCTTGTGACAGAAGATTATCTTGACTCCCATTGTCAAGAATAAGCGTGGAAAACTCATGTTTGATTTGACAATTATGGGTAAACAAAGGCGTAACAGAGGTGTTTGTTGCATTAGCAGTCATGAGGATGAGAGAGGGGTCCACTTCTGTCAGATTTTCGAGAGAAACAACTGGAAGTGGGGTAGTGGCCTTTGGTTGTTCGACCTCTGTAAAAAGAGTCTTGTGGGGGTGGAGATTTTTCAATATTCGACAATCTGTAGAAGCATGTGAGTTGGTCTTGTGAAATGTGCACCGGGGGGTGTTGTGAGGTGTGGGGGATGAGGCAGAGGCGACATTAGAAGAACCAAAGGGAGATGGACCATTTCTGGCTTGAGGATATCAGATTCGAGTACCCACTTTGCATTCCACAGCCAGGGCCCGAATAAAGGCCTTGTCTAATGAAGCACTATCAAACAACTCAACTTCACGGTGAAGAAGCATTAGCAAACCAGAATTAAATTTGATAATTAGTACCTCTTTTGGATCAGCTATATGGAATTGAATGCGCAACTTGCAGAAGACATCAATGTAGGCTTGCATTGATTGATTGGGTAGTTGTCAAAGCTGCGACCATTTGGCAAGGAGATTTTGTATATATCTTGGAGGATAGAAGCGTTCTTGTAAGGCCTCGCAAAAGAGATTCCAAGATGTGATAGGTGTCGATCTGGTCTCAGCTTGTTCTCCAAGTTCCACAACCAAGGACATATTCTCAAGATGAGTATCCCACCATGTTTGTGCTAGGCCTTCCAATTGTAGACCGGCGATCTGAAGTTTCGTCTCCTCTTCCATCATTGGACAGGTTCTAAAATAGTTGGAGAGACTGCGGAGCCAAAAATCAACAGTCTCACCATTCATTTGCCCTGAGAATTTGGGCAGTTGAAAGCGTGTATCAAGCTACATTTTCCCTGGAGGACGTTGTTGCTGTTGCAGCGTAATTAGTTCTTGAAGAGCCCTAGCTAAATCATTCAATGGAAAGTCTACATGGGAGGGCTCTTGACGCTCTTAACAGGGCGGCATGATTTTCATCCACCGAATGGAGTGAAATGTATGACCCTTTAAAAAAAAAAAAAAAATTCTTCGAACAGGTGGATGGCTTCCAAGATCTTACGCTCTAATACCAATTGATCTACTTGCAGATCTGAAAATTAATGCAGAGAATCACAGAATAGACTATAGACACAAAAACTGGAATAACACAGCTCTGGAAACAATACCACAAACTTTATTATGAAGAAGAGATGAGAATTTTATAAAAAATGCAATCATTCTCTTTATTTCTTATTAATTACAAAAGATAAAATCAAAATGCATTATTAGATAAAGCCAATATATTTTAGATGTTTCCTTCTTTCCTAGTTTTTCAGATGTCTCCCTCTTTTCTATTCTTGGATGTTTCCAATGAAAGAGTACGCTTTTTCTTGGTTGCCCAATCAGTGAGATGTTGTTGATTTTTGTGTCCTTCTTGGTTGCCCAATGGGGAAGAACATTCATTAGCAGGATTGCAAGTTAAAAATGTTGTTTGACCAAGTAGGAGAACCATGGTTACTTTGTTGAACATAATGAAGATATGATTTGGCAATGACATGTGTATTGTGTGGGTCAAAATTCTAGTTGAAGGGGAAAGCTTCAGAGGAATAGACATACATTCAGGTTTGAATGAACAAAGATAAATTCTAGGCAAGCATTGGAGTAATTGGTGAATTGCAGCCAAAGTGTAAAAGAATTCATGGGGAAACTATTTGCAACTGCCACATAAAGATAAAATGTTGTATTTTTGTTTTTCGTCTGAAGTAAATATAACTACAAGTATTTTTCATGTGAAGCTCCAAGTATTTTAAGTCTCAGTCGAGAACCAATCTGCAATTTGTAGCCATGTGGAAGAGCCTGTGGTAGAGCATGTTAATCCTATAGACCTGTGTGAGTGGAGTGTACATTTGAAGTTTGTTGAGTTTATGTGGATAATCGTGTAGTGTGGAACATTGTAACTTTGTGTGCATCAGTGTGTCTTATTATTATTCCTAGGAGAAATGTTGTAGCTTGAGCCTATACAATGAATGTGAATTGCATTGAACGTGTTGAGCTTGCGTTGAAGCACACTATAATAATGGAGTGTGTTTCAGAAGAAATAAAAGAAGAACATGTGAAGGCTCGGCTCCGAAGAACTCATCCCTGCTACTTTTTAGTTTTGATGGTACTACTTCATGTTGTGAGTTTTTTTATTTTTTATATTTTTTCCTACATGCAAGGGTTTTCCGCGTAGGAAAACTATTTATTTTTCCTTTTTACAAAAATATACATACAATATTTAAAAGGTTGATAAGAATGGAATCAACTACATTCATTTGTCAGTTTCCTTAGACTATATATCTATGATAAGAATGTGTAGGTTTACGAGGAAAGTGACACGAGAAAAATAAGGAGTTGAATGGCTAGGAGGTGTTGTTGAATTTAGGAGGTGTTGTTGCATTTCGAATGTGCAGAAGGTTTTTTCTATTTTGGGAATAGAGGAATTGTTTTTTATGGTGGAAAAACAATATAAAAGGCAGCAAAAATATTAAGGGTAGGCATTTTTATATGAATTTTAAAATGGAGGTAAATTTGGTCTTTTATTTTCAATAAATTTGTGAAAGGAATTATTGATTACAAGTAGCTAGGTTAGAGAGGTTTAGGGTAGAATTACTATAATTAAGAACAATTGAAGTTCTTGAAAACTTGTGGCAAAGAACATTTTCTAGTTAAAGGTAAGGGTAGAGAGGTTTAGGGTATAATTACTGTAATCAAGAAAAACTGAAGTTCTTGAAAGAAAAAAAACATTTTCTAGCTAATGGTTGGAAAAAATGAGGACAAGTGAATTTCTCAAGCAGGGAGCTAGGTTATAAGTGCAAAAATTGAAAAAGCAAGTGCTCAGAAGAAGGTTCAAAAGGAGGAATGAGGAAAAATACAAGAGAAGACTAGGCTATGGAGGCACTTAGTAAGGTATTTGATAAATGATTGATGGAGTCAGCTTGTTACAAAGGCTTGATTTAAACTCACGATAAGCGAGAGGAGGACAGACGATTATGACTACCGATCGTCATAATAAATGTTCAAAGGTAATCCATACGAAGTTGAGTAATGTTAAACTTGATATATAATCATTTGAGATGAAAGGGAAAATTGATGGGATAGTGGAACTGCTATAGGAAGGTAAGGAAGACGAAAGGTGTGAATGGATCTTGTGGAAGAAAGTGAAATGTCCTAGGTTGCAAGAGAATTTCAAGCATAGGTTGAATGCTAAATTGAATGATGAAGAGCTTAGAGAAGCAGAGATCAGTGTTCACTATTGCGAACCAGAACAAGGACCTATCCTTGGTAAAGATGAGGATAAAGGACTTTATAAGATCCAATGATCCTATGATTTTAAAAATAATGAAATTTTTGTCAATGCAGGTCATGCAGGTGTAGATGATGGAGAGTTTCCCCATGAAGACAATATTGAGGAAATTTCAATTAATGAAATTGTGGATGAAATTATTATGCCAGAGGAAAGAGATGTAGACTTTGAGGAAGAAATAAATCTCTTGGTGAAATGGTTAGCAAAGGACACGAGTGATGAGTTTAAAAATTAAATTCAAGGTAATTTTACTAATTTGTGTGAAGAGTTGAAACTTTCCGAGGAGAGATTAGTAAATCAAAAGGTCCATCTCGAATTTGTAAAATTGAAACTGAAAGAAGAGGAAATTGTCCTAGAAGACAATAATGAGGAGGAAGTTGCAAGGCATGAGAAACATATAGTGAAGATGTATCATCCAAAATTTAGTAGGAGTCTTTAAACTCTTATGCACAAGGAAGATATGCAAAAACAAGTAAGAGATGAAAGTAAGTTTCAACCGTCAGGGACAAAGTTGGATGAAGAAATTCACAGGTTATGGATGTTGATGAAGAGGATGATTAGGAGAAGTTACAAGAAGAGGAAAATGAGAGCCAACAAAAAAGTATAGTTGACTAAGAATCTTTGTGTAAACCAGGAAAGTGGATGAGAGAAACATAGAATTTGGAAGCCTAAAGAATTGAAGGAAACATCATCAGTAGGATAACAATGGGATAAATGGAATCTTCCATAACAAACTTTGGGATCCACGAGCATTGTTAAATCAAAGGCTTATGACCATGGGGTCATAAATTTTTCAACTTTGGGAGTATGATGCAAGAGCATCTAAGCTTCCCAAAGGCATCAATATTTTTTAAGAAAAAACTCCAAAGGGTTTCAACATTGAAAATGAGTTCTAATTCCTTAATCTTTTTTGTTTAATTATTATAGAAAGTATAAGTCATAATTTTAGAAAACCTATGGATAGGTAAGATTTTGTCAATAAAGTAAAATAAAATCATCATAACATAGTTACCGATCAAATGGGAATTTTACCAATTAACTGTTTTTTTTAGGTAGCAAAAAAATCATCTGATTTTAAAAACTGTTGATTCACAAAACACCTTTTTTTTTAGGAACATATTTTTGACACTTCAAATTTCCTTATGTATTAAATATAATTTTTTTTTTTAAATGTTAGTGATTTTCATGTTGATTTTGAAAAGTGGTTATGAAGCATCAACCCCCTCTTTTTAGAGGACTTGTTTTTCACACTTTAAATTTTTTAATGTATTAGGTGTGGATAATTTATTTTAAATGTTGGTGATTTTCATGCAGATTTTGAAAATCATCAAATATTTTTTAAGGCAAATTTCTTTACAATTTAAATATTTTGATGCCCTAAGTATGCATAATTGTTTTCAAGTTGTCTTATTCTTCGTCTTGTTTTTCGTCCTAAGATATTTGTTTTTCAAGGGTTTTCCAAATATGTGTTTTGTGTTTTTCTTTACAATGTTTTTTTTTATAATGAAATTTTTAATTTTTTTTTACGAAGTTTAAAACAAATATAACATCAATACTTTGAGGTTAGGATTTTCTATAAATTTATATATCTTTAATTAATTCTTAAATACACAAAAAATAATTGTTAGTAAAAAATAATAATGTTAAACACTCGACAAGAAATATAGATTTTGCATATAGATATAATTAAAAAATGTGCATTTCACGACCTTTTCACTAAAAATGACATCTTAAATAATTTTTTTTTATGAAAAATTGCAATAAAAAAAGTTGGAAAGATAACAAACTTTATGAAATTTTTATGAATTTAAATTCAAAGATGATGACATTTCATGTTTGTTTTTCCAAATAAAATGATTTAGATAAAAGTTTCCATAAAAATAACAAAAAAAATGTTTAAAAAAATTAAAACATACCATTTAAAAAAGTCATTAAAATAAATAAATAAATAAAACAAAATTCCTTAAAATAAAAAAAAAAAAATTAAAAAGACATAAAAACATAATAAAAACATATATTTTTTTAAATAATAAAATAAAACATTAGAAAAAAAATATAAAAATTCTTCCCTTAAAAAATATTAAAAAATAAAAAACATTAAAAAAAACACACACATTAAAAATGATTAAAAAAAAAAAAAACATTTTGAAAAAAATTAAATGTAATATATATATATATATATATATATATATGTATGTATATATGTATGTATATATGTATGTATATATGTATGTATATATGTATATATATATATATATATATATATATATATATATATATATATATATATATATATATATATATATATATATATATATATATATAAAAGCAAAATAAAATAAAATAAACAATTAAAAACATAAATTATTATTATATTTTTAAATGGCAGCTCTTCACTGACCATCAGTTAGGCAGGGGCCTCAGGGCCATAGGAGCGGGCCTCCCCTTGGTCAGCCAAGGGACAATTCCGGGAATCAATTCCTGACTAGGAGGGGGCTTGAGGGATGCCTCAGGGCCGACGAAGCGGGTTTGGAGGGCCCTTTGACAGGGCTTCGGCGACCCTCAGGACCCCACCCTACCGGGGGTCGAGGGTCATCATTTAAAAAATAATAATAGTTATTTAAAATATATATATATATATATATATTTTTTTTTTTTTTTTTAATGATTTTTTAAATTTATTTATTTTTTAATATTTTTAAAAGTTGTTCTTTATAATATTTTTTATTTTTTATTTTAATTATTATAATAATTTTGTTTTTATTTTAATTTTATGATTTAAATATTTTTCTTTTAATTTGTTTTTTTTAATTGTTTTAAATTTGTATTTAATTTTTTTTCAATTTAATTTAATTCATTTGTTTTTTTCTGTTAAATTTTTACCTTAAATTATATATATTTTTGGATTTCTTTTTTCTTTTTTTAGCTTATATATTATTATTATTATTATTTATTTATTTTGTATCGTTTGAGTTAATTTGTTTTTTAAACAATGTTTTTGTTTGATTTGTTTTGTGTGTTTTTTATATGTTTTGTTGTGTTTTTTGTCTTTGTCATGATGATGAACCATAGTAAGCGGTTTGAAACGTGTTGACCTTGAAAGCTACGTTGTGATTTCTTCGGAAGATATTTTGTAAATATTTTTTTATGTTTGATTTTTTTTTTTGTCATTCTTTATATTTTTAATAAATTTTTTATGTTTTCATATATTTTTTTATTTTTTATTTATTATTTATTTTAAAGTTTTTGTTTTTGTTTTTGTTTTTTTATTTTTAGTTTTAATTTTTTTCAATCTTTTAATTTTTGTTTTGATTTGTGTTTTATATTTTTATTTTGTTTTATTTTATTTCTTGAGACGATGTCGATCCTCAACTACCATCTCGACCCCATTTTTTGTCAATTTGATAGTTGGCTTTTCGTTATAATGGATCAAGTCTGCTGCCATAGTTTGTCAATTTCATAGTATTTTTTTTTAAGATTTCATTGCAATAGGTCGAGTTCACCTATGTTTCATTTCAATTTGATGGTTGCTTTTAATTTTTTGTTACAATATGTCAAGTTGTCTTAGCCTAAGAATTTAAAATAGCTATACTTTTAGCATTTAAAAAAAAAATATTCTTGGTATAATGATTCTTTCATTCAGGTGTTCATTTTTAAAGTTTTTTTAGTCATATAATTTTTCCATGATTTCATAGTTGAAATATATTGAAAACTTAAGGGTTTTGTAGTTGTGATATTTGGTTTATTCCATGGTTGAAGATTTGTTAAAATTTTAAGGTTTTTCTAAGTCACGATATTTTATCTTTAATGCTATGGTTGAAAATAATTTGAAGTATTTTATCTTTAATGTTATGGTTGAAAATTGTTGAAATTTTATGGCTTTTCAGAGATATGATATTTTATCCCTAATGTCATCCCTAAAAATTGTTCGGATTTTAAGGTTTTTCAGAGTCATGATATTTTATCTTTAACACCATTGTTGAAAGTGTTGAAAATTTACCTTGAAAAAAAAGATGTTATTCCAACATTAACACTTTTCATTTTCAGGGTGTGTTTTGCACCAAAAAAATTGGCTTATCGCCATTTTTTAAAAATGTTGAAAATTTACCCTGAAAAAGAAGTGGTGATGCAGAATCAACAATTTTAATTTTTCAAGTTGTTTTTTCATGTTTTTTTGGGGTTTTTTGGCTAGAATTCTCGTTTTGAGGTAATAGTTCTCGTTTGATTTGTGACTTTGTTACCTTGAAAAACATGAGTGATTTATGGAGTGATTTTAGGATCTAGGAAAATCTATGATGTTTCTAAAATTATTTCTATTGTAAGGCTACGAGAGAATAAGAGAGGGAGAAAATGTGAGAAAGAAGACTATGAGCCATGGAAATATAGAACTTGAAAACACAAGAGGAGTGTAGATGATGGGTTTGTATTATGCATGTACAATTTCATTATGAATGGAAAGAAAAATTCACCATATTTGTATGTGTAATTCTTTGTATTTCTATGAGTAGTTTGAATACAATTGAGCTGGTGAATGTTAGCTATATTGAGATTAACAAAACATGTGCATAATCCTTGCTAGATGTTAAACACCATGTTGAAACACACACATGGTGTATGAGGAAGAATAATGCACACACACACAAGACTCAACACACAATGAAAGATAAGCGTGAGGCTTTCTTCATTTCCATTATACAAAGATGTACATTTATAGTACAATGGTGTGACTCTTGGTTTCACATTCCAAGGTCACTTGGACTCCATTGTGACTTTTCGCATTCCACACCTACCCATGAGGATTAGGTGTTCCAACATCCCCCCTTAATCTGAAGGGGTATGTGTGAGTCCAAGAAAAGAGTTGTAATACAAATCTGCAAAGTATACATGGCAGCACTTGGGCTAAATCAACTCTCTGAAATGTTGGAAAAAGAGAGGTGGTTTAAGGATGACCACTAACACTGGAACGCAAAACTTGTTGCAGTTCTTAGAACTCTTCCAAAACTGGCAAGAAGCTGAAGGTTTCTGCTAGAGGAATTGTCCCTCATAAAAAAGGGAGGCCTTCAACCTAAAAGAAGGGAGGTCTACTACCTGTGATGGTTTCAGGATTACCAACAACTTTGGAATGCTTGAAGCATTTTCTGGAACTCAACCAAAGCTGGCAAGAAGTTGAAGGCTTCTGTTAGAGGAAGTGTTCCTCATATAAGAAAGGGAGATCTTTGACCTAAAAGAAGGGAGGTCTACTACCTGTGGTGGTTTTAGGTTGTCCACCAACCAAAGATGATGGTTTAATGTTGTCCACCAACTGAAGGCATGCTCATGGGCATCCGTGTCTCTAGCTACAACTCTGAACATGGAATGAGAGATTGTGGCTCAGGCTCGCTTGATTTGACGTCAAAGCTTGTACATGACCACCATTTTCCCCCCTATCAGGGACAAGGTGAGATGATGGCGAAAACTCAACTGCAAGTTTGCTCAATATCCGTGAACAAGTTCTGACATGTGTCTTAAACATCTTCTTGGCTATTGATGCCCATTGCCAAGAAGCGATCCATCCAAGGTGAATATTTGTTCTTGCAGGAGGCTTGTGTCTGAAGCATCTGTCTGAAGAATGGTTGTGCCGACCATAGTGCTTGCATGGATGAAGATCAAGACAGTGATCTTTCATATGGCCAACTCGATCACAGTGTTGGCATTTTACAATATGTTGTTGTTGTTGTGGAGCAGGATCTGGAATAGCTGCAGGTGAACTGTCATACAAGAATCCAGCACTCTGAAATATGATAGGCTTGGAGTAGTCTGTAATATGAAAGGACACATCCTTGTCATATCCAAGACCAGTTCTGTGCTTGTTGTGGACAAGCTCTTCCCAAGGTCTGATGATGGGCTTGAGAAGTGTAGGCTGAGCTGCTGCATCTGCATGTACATCTTCTCTTATGCAAGGAACTGAATGGGAATCAACTTCAACTTTACTTGCTGCTGATTGGAGTCATTCTCAATATTTTGAACAGAAACAGGTTCAGAATGGTGAATCTTTTGGTGAAGTTCATCTTGTTGGAGCTGAGATTCTAACTGCAAAAACTCAATCTTTTCTTGTGCATCTTGCAAACAACTTTGAATGTTACAAAGAGAATCCTTGCTCATTTTTATCATGTCATCAACATTTGAATGAATGAGGCTATTCAAAAACTCTAATGCCTCATTGATTTTAGCCATTTAAACAACTTAGGCTCAAAAAATGAAAGGATGTCGGCTTCAACCGAAAATGCACCCATTTACAGTGCGATTCAACAACAAATACAAATGACTCTAAAGAATTTCCAACTATGGAAATATCAAAGTACAAAGTGTGCTCCTCAAATGATGGAGGACAATCAACAATGAGTTACATCAACAACTCAAATTTACTCATTGCAACTATGAAGAAGATGCAAATACAATGTCAATATCTCTGCAAAAATATTTTGTAAATGTGCAGCTAAAAACACTATGCAGCTGAATTTTTTCTTCAAATAACTGTTTTTCAATGATGGCAAACTTGTCTTCAAATGTTAATTCTTTCAGAAAAACACCCTCTTATATATGCCACAAATCATACAATGTAAAATCTGCAATATTTAGTCCATCTGCTCACATGTAATTTTCCATTTACTACTGTTCATTTTCTCTTCTTCCTCTCTCTCTCTGCTGTTTTTTTTTTTAATTAATTGAAAATTAATTATTTGAAATGGGAAATAATTAAAAAGGAGGGGGATGGGGATTAATTAAAAGGGAGGAAATTTAAAAATAGAGGGAAATTTATTGAAATGGGAGGGGGAACTAAAAGAAATTTAAAAAAAGTGGGGGGGGAGGGGCGAACTTAAGGGAAATTTATTAAAATGGGAATTTTTTTTAAATTTAAAAAATAAACTCTGACATTAATAAAATATGGGAGGAGAATTAATTTAAAAGTTGAATTGGGTGGCTATATTGGAATGGCAAGGGCGGTGGTTGAGATGAGTGTGCAGGCATTAGTGAGAGGGGAAAGGGTGTAGGTGGAGTTTTAGAGGGAGTCGAATGACTGTGTGGTAGGGCGGAGTGATAGGTAAGGTGCAGGTGGAGAAGTCGTGCCGAGAGGGAGGAGCCCATGTGGGAAGGCGAGCGTTGGCAGGGTCGTTGTGATGAGCGAATAGGCGTGGTGAGAAATGTATGAAACGATGAATAGGTAGGGAGAGGGCCGAAGGGTTATGGCGTGTGAAAGCAGAGAGGGAGGGCATAAGTCGTAAGGGGGAGCGGTCGAGTGTGTTGAAGTGAGAAGTGGGTGTATGTGGGAGGTCGACACAGGGGAGAGAGGTATCATAACACTTTGGTCGCTAGGCTTAGGGCGTAGGGAGTGTAGTGTGGAGAGATGCGTGTTGAAAGGGGTGAGATGCAGATGTATGTGTGTACAGTGGGGAGGCGGAGAGTCGTAGGGATGGGGAAGCACAAGGTATTGTGTAGAGGGCATATGGTAGTTGGAGGGTGGGTAAGGGATGGAGAGTAGAGGGGTAGTTTAGCGTAGGGAGAAGTGAGGCGAGGGGGTGCGTTTGATTGGAGTGCTGTGAGGGATTGAGAGAGGTCGATGTTGCAGAATTTTTTTTTTTTTTATTATGTTATTTTATTTTATTTTATTTAATATTAAAACAGCATAGAGTAGAAAATGTAGATTTTCTTCCAGCAGCAGAGGAGTAAGACTGAGACCCAAGACTTTAAAACAGTAGCAGATTTTTTTCAAATATACAACAATCTACTCCATTGCAGAATTTAACATTATTCAGAAATCTTTTCCATTAAAAACCCAGAAACTTACAGAGATTTTCAATGAAAAACTCAGAAATTTTTCCAATAGCCCAGTAGTAGAAGAACCTAGAATTTTTTTGCAATAAAAAAATCATAAACTTCTTCAGAAATCCAATTTAAACAATATTCCAGCAGCGCTTCAAAATGGAGCAGAATTTAAAATGCAGAAATTGCAGAGAAAATTTAGAATGAAAACCTTCAGATGGGCAGTGCTGCCTTTCTCCAAACCAATCTTGAGTGCTGCCACAAATTTTGAATGCTGCTCCTTCTCCAAGATAAAATTTCTGAATGCTGCAAAATCACTGCTACAAAAACTATGAGTGCTGCAAAAATGTCAAGAATTTTTGCAGATATGCACAGGCCATAAACACAAATGGCTCACTCAATTTGGAGCAGGGCCAAAAATTGCCCGCTTTGATACCATGTTAAACACCATGTTAAAACACACACATGGTGTATGAGAAGAAGAATGCACACAAACAAGACTCAACACACAATGAAAGATAAGCGTGAGGCTTTCTTATTTTTTCCATTATACATGATGTACATTTATAATACAACGGTGTGACTCTTGGTTTCATATTCCAAGGTCACTTGGACTCCATTGTGACTTTTCGCATTCCACACCTACCCATGAGGATTAGGTGTTCCAACAATAGAAAACAATCCATCTGTGTGAGCGACTGTAAGGAGAATAAACAAGATTGATAAGACCTGTTTAGATTAGAGCTATGTAGAGTTCCATTTGGAGTTATAGTTAAGATTGAGATTGAATTTGGGTATAATCTACATAGGTTACAAATTCTATAGTCTTTATGAGTTAGAATAATTCAGTGAAGGATTTTTTATTTCAATGTGAGTAAATCTAGCAAACAAGTAGAATACTTGTTGATGAAAAGAAATTCCCTCTGTGGGGATTGAGCGGTTTATGTGTGAACAACCTTGTAGAATGAGAGAGTTATAGAAGGAGGTGTATGGGCACCTTGATGTTAGTAGTGCATTGACATCCCAAAAGTGGAGAAGTTAAAACTTGCAGGGAAGAAATCACCAAATGAATGGAGTACTAAAGGTTGGGAAAGAAATTTTTGGATTAAATGCCTTTGCATTACATTATAGCCCAACAATAATTAGATTTTATTTTCAGAACAAAAAATTATGCTAAGAAAATTAAGAAAGGGATGTAGATCTGGACACCTATGATGTTTCCTCAAAAAATTCCTTAAGTTGTTTTCTTCCAATTGTGTATTTAAGAATGATTTAATACAATCCAAGCAGTTAAGGGATGTTGGTGAACCCATGGCTTACTATCTAAACATCAAACATTGTTTTTGAATGTTATTTTCAGTTTATGCTAAGTAGAGTTGAACTAGGGAAGTCTATGTTTAGCCCTGTCCTCTAGTTTTATCTCCAAAAGTTGTATGAAAGTTTCCCTAAGAGTATGTTGAAAGTAGGCTAGGTTCAAAGTCCTTACCTGATCTTATACTATTCTTTGTTTACCTTAAGTTTTGTCTTCAAAATTTTTCCAATTAAAGAGTGAACTAGGGAAGTCTATGGTTAGCCCTGTCCTCTAATTTCTTCTCCAACAGTTGCTTTGAAAGGTTTTCTCTTTGAATATGTTGAAATTAGGATAGGTTAAAAGTCCTTACTTGATCTTAAGCTATTATTAATGTTTTTAAAATGTTTTCTATTGAAAGTGCATCGAAGCAGGCTAGTTTCAAAGTACTTACCTGATCTTAGATTACTTTTATGTTGCTTCTTAAGTGCATGCCAAAAGCAGGATAGTTTCAAAGTACTTACTTGATCTTAGGTTGCTCTTTGTTCTTCATTTTTTTGTTTCTCCATCTCTATTTGTTTTCATTCCATAAAAACAACTTAAAGAGATCCTTTGACATAGATGACTTGCCCCATGGACCACTCTTGAACCTTGTTGTTTCAATTAAATCCTACTATGAATCCATAGCCCAATGGATTGAAGTTGCTTCTTGCCTATCTTGTTAGCCGAACCAATATTTCACTTGCATACACCTTCACCCTTCATTTAGACTTCCTTCACCTTCACATATCTTTGCCCAACCAAAACCAAACAAAACCCTTGTTATTCATAACTAGCCTAATATCACACCTAAAAGCCTTAAAGATAAATCAATCTTTGCACTTATAAGAGAGATCCATCTCTGGATTTAGGAGGGCTAGATCCTAGAATCCCAAAGTGGTTCAAATGTTGTGTCTGTAGTTTTAGTCTTGCCAATCTGCCGAAATTACATGAAACCAACATTTCTGGCAACTCCGCTGGGGATTTCTGAGTAAAATACTTAAAACAAGACACTCAGTATTCAGTGCAGTATAAGTAGATCTCTTCAAGGGATACCAATGAAAATGGTAATCATGATAGAACTTATCTGAATCAGTGACAAACTAAGGAACCCTTAGGATTCTCATAAGAGCTTATCAAACCTTGAAGGAATCAGCTAGCTTACCCATAAGAGTAAACTTTCTTTGTCTCATCATTGTAGCTAAGTGTTGAAACAAATTTATGACACTCTTAGAACCTATAGGACTGAAATAACTTAGAAAACCCAAAATATTTCAGATTGGTATTCAAATAAACATGGTGGTGGACCATAAAACATTTTACCTCCACAAGAGCTAAAAATTTCCACCTGGTGACTCCACAATCCGAAACAGACCTTAAGACTCCAATGGGAAACCCATTATCATCATAACATCATATAAACTCAGTTAAGAAGACTTTAGGATTAAATTTTTCTTGTTTAAAAGATCAGTTAGCCTCTTAAATATTATTTTATTTGGTTAAAATTTTCCTATTAAGTTAGGTCTGAAAAACATAACACTGTGGCTTCAAGAAGAATTCATACTAGGATCCATCTTGATCCAAATACCCCTAAGATATTTGATAACCCTGAAATAATTATTAGGAAATCTTCTAAGGCCCAATATTCAACTATTATCATACCATTCCATAGAGCTACTTCTGTCCCTGAAAACCTTGCAGCTCTACAAGAATCACAAGTTGACTTAAGAAATCCTTTCAGAACTAGGTCACTTGATGATACAGATCATATAGATTTAGAGCCTTCACTTTCATCTCAAGACAGAAGTGAACATCCTAGTAGCAGAGAAACTACTCCATCTGATTCACATTTCATTCATAATTTTGGTTTCTCTCATCCTAGATCTGCTCAACAATCTCTTGCTGGTTCATCCACATCCGTTCTCCACACAGCCACTATTCAAACCACATCATTCCATCAAACCCCTCCTATTTTCCATCCTCCACCTGTAAACCCCCCATTTTTCCCACAACCTCCTATCATGGCAACATGGTATGCCCCTCTAGTCCTTCCTTTACCCTTAGTTAATATTCCATAGGACTATCAGTCCAAGATACCATTTTATGATGCCAGTGGTGCTACTACTGCTTCACAACATGTGGATAAGATGAATGACTAATTTGACAGAAATGAGATTGATGATGAAACTGTCAAAATTAGACTATTTTTTCAGATTTTAGGGGGAGAAGCAAGAAAGTGGTTCAAAGGCTTAACCCCTCACAATATTAATGATCTCCAAGCCTTCCATCAGTTATTCTTAAATAAATGGGAAGTTAAGAAAAACCCTCTCCAAATACTTTTGGACTACAATAATCTCCAAAGAAACACTGGGGAAAGTGTTCAAGCTTATTGCACTAGGTTTAATAGTGTGTATAATTCACTTCCCCCAGATCTGAAACCTCCACAAGGCTCAGCTTTAAACAAGTTTCCTGAAGGATTCGATCCTGAAATGGCTTATCAAATTAGAGAAAGAGACCCTATGACTCTAGAAGATATGCAGAAAGGAGCCTTAGCTATGGAAGTTAATCTAATGGAGAAAAAAAAAAGAATGAGGAATGAGAAGAAAGTGTCATTTAGAGAGGAATCTGCACCTTCCACATCTAGCTCTAATATGGAAAGAATGACGGAGGAAATGATGAAAAAGATGAGCATCCTTGAGAGAGCACAAGCAAGTCAAAATCGATCAGCTCCTCAACACAGAAACCAATCTCAAAACCAAAATCAGAATTTTAGGACAAATCAGCCTCAAAATAGACCAAGAGACCTTGATCAAGAGATTATACCTCCTTTTCATCAAAACTATGTGAGTGAGGTTGAAGAAACAATTGAACAAATAGAGGAAGATGATATAAACATGTTGGGAGTAGATAATGATGATTTTGAAGTTCATTACAATAGGAAACAAGGTTTATACACACCCTATGATGATAAAAGAGCAGAGGATGAGTATTGCTATCAAGAGTTGGAAAATGTCATCATAGAAACTCCAAAAGAGTATGACCTTAGGAGTAAAAGCAATCAGGAAACTCCCAACAACAAAATCTCTGACAAATCTATAAAAACAGCCCTGTAAATAAACCCAAAGTCACAAAATAGAAAGACAAAATAGTGGCTGGAAATTATGATAAAAACAAAGAAAAAAGCTCTCAAATTACTGAAAAATAGAGTGCAGATTTTAACAGTGCTAGTACTTTAGCTAGTGCTCCTATGAAAACAATTTTGACCAATGTAAATAGAGGAAGTCAACAAACTAATTTTGCTGATAGAATGGTGGTTAATAAGGCTGAAACAAACACTTTAAAGAATTAGATTCTTTTTAGTTTGGAGCAGGAAATTTCCAAAAACAAAATCTTTGTTCCTCTCACTGAATTAGCCACCCAAGATGTATATAGATCCCAAAATTTGAAGGCTTTTAACATTGAAGAGAACAATGACACTATCAATCTTAACGATGACCAACCAGAGCTTTTATTTGGTCCAAAGATTGAAGGTAGATATCAAGAAGGACCAGTTCCTCCTTTTTATGTTAGTTTAAAGATTCATGACAAGATTTTACACAATGCCATGCATGATTCAGGGGCCTCTTAAAATTTAATGCCCAAAGCTGTAATGGAGAGCCTTGGCCTTGAAATCACTCGACCTTACAAAGATCTTTACTCCTTTGACTGAAGCAGAGTGAAATGTTTAGGTTTAATCAAAGACCTCTATGTAAACTTCACACAAATTATAGCCAAGTGTTTAGTGATTGATATTGTAGTGGCTGATGTACCCCCCAAGTATGGTATGTTGTTATCAAGATATTGGGGATCTAAGTTACAAGGAACAATGCAGATGAACATGACATATGCGAACATCCCTGTTTTTAATCAAACTAGAAAACTTTATAGGGAATCTCATATGCAAAACATGGTTACTAGCCAAGAGAGACCACAAAACTCTCATCTTTATTCTATTCACATAGGCCTTGATTCATTTATCCTTTTCAATGATGAAACGTTCAGTGAGAAAGAAACCTTAACTGAATTAGTGGCAAATATAGAAAAAGAGGAAGACAAGACAGAAGTGTCAAAACAGTTTTCTAAAACAGAAAATCATATAAAATAAATCACAGTTCTAGAGCTTCAAATCAGTCATCCATTGCTTTTCAACCTTGAGAGTCAAGAAGAGGGTCCTCAACACAATGGAAAACATGAGGAACTAAAACAAATTCAACATAGTGCTGATCTTCAAGAACAATCCAAAAGCACACTAGATGAAAAGGATAGTAACCAAACTAGTGAATCTGAAGCTAGTCCTCTTTGGAGTATGAACTTTGATGGATCTTGCACTAAGATTGATGCAGGAGTAGGAGTGTGGCTTCACAATACAATGAACAATCATGTTGAAGGGAATTCCTACAAATTAAACTTTCAATGCACCAACAACATAGATGAGTATGAAGCCCTCCTTTTAGGCCTACACTTATTAAAGAAATTAGGCGCCAAAAGGATAAAGGTTCATGGTGATTCTGAACTAATAATTAGGCAAGTGAATGTGTAATATAGTGCCAAACATCCCAGACTTAGAGCCTATAGAAATGATGTCATGGATTTATTAAAAACATTTGAGGAATTCCAGCTTGTTTTTGTCCCAAGAAATCAAAATATTGCTGCTAATGGTTTAGCTTTTGCTGCTAGAACATGCCTAACACCGTATGAAACCAAAATATGTACTACCCAAATCAAATTTCGACCAGCTGTCCCTGACAATGAGAAATATTGGCAAGTGTTTGATGGAGACAAACAAATAGAAGACTTCTTACAGTCCAAAAATGAATTTGAGCTGCCAAGTTCAGATTTAGAGTATGAAGATGACTATCCTACTGAAGAAAATATACTTGTTGAAGAATAAAACTCTCCAAAGATTGTTGATATCAATCTGTTAGCTAATAAATTTGAACACAACGCAGAGATTAGTGTAGATTTAGGAAAAGAAGAAACACTGCAATCTAACATTGAAAATTTTCCAAAAGGGCTGGTCCCCTTAGAAGAATTGTTTGATTTCAATGATGTTGCAAAGAAACCAAAGTTGGAGCCTGTGGAAACTGAGGTAGAAGAGTGCAATATAGGCAGTGAACTAAAACCAAAGATGATCAAACTGTCTAAAACTTTACCAGCTCACATCAAGCTGAAATATATTGAGCTGTTTAAAGAATTTTTTGATGTTTTTGCATGGAGTTATGAGGATCTAAAGTCCTATGACATAGAGATAATTTAGCATAAGATACCCCTCAAGGAAAACCAAAGGCCATTTAAACAAAAACTGCGCAGAATAAACCCTGTTCAATTACCTTTGGTTGACAAGGAAATCAAGAAAATGTATGATGTTGGGATTATTGTTCCTATTAGATATTCAGATTGGGTTTCTAATCTAGTGTCAGTTAGGAAAAAGACAGGACAAATAATTCTTTGTATTGACTTTCGAAACTTAAACAAAGCCTCATTAAAGGAAAAATACCCTTTACCCAAGATGTATCACATTTTACAAAAGGTAGTTGGTTCTAAAAGAATTTCTTTGCTAGATGGATTCTCAGGATACAATCAGATATTAGTACATCCTGATGATCAAATCAAGACAACCTTTACTACACCTTGGGGCACTTTCATGTATGTGAAAGTGCCCTTTGGTTTAATGAATGTTGGTCCTACATTTCAGAGAGCCATGGACATTGCATTCTCGGAAGAATTAGGACACTTCATCATTATTTATTTGGATTCTATCACTGTTTTTTCTAAAACAGATGAAGAACACCTAGAACACTTGAGAGAAGTCTTTGAGAAATGAAGAAAGTATGTGTTGTCTTTAAATCCTAAGAAAACATTTTTTGGTCTCCAAGAAGGTAAGCTACTTGGACACATCATATCAAAAGAGGGAATAAATATAGACCCAAAGAGGATTGATGGTATTTTTCAAATCAACCATCCAAGAAACATTAAGGAACTTCAATCTTTCATTGGAAAGATTAATTTCTTAAGAAGGTTCATACCCAACTTAGCTGAACTCCTTAGAAACATAACAAACATGTTGAAGAAGGAACAAGGAGTTAAATGGACCTTAGAGGCAAAGAAATCATTTGAACTGGTAAAGCAAGCATTAACCAAAACACCAGTTCTTATAAGTCCCGACTTTACAAAATATTTTTTCATTTTTTCATTTGCATTAAAACATACAGTAGTTGTTGTTCTATTGCAGGAAAATCTAAAGGGACAAGAGCAGCCAATTTCATTCTTTAGCAAGGCATTGAAAGATGCACCTATGAAGTACAATATCATGGAAAAACAAGCCTTTTCTTTAGTCAAAGCCTTGAAAGACTTTTGAGTTTACATTTTACACTCCCACATAATTGCATTTGTGCCAAACTCAGTTGTAAAAGACATTCTAACACAAGACCCAGATGGAAAAAGAGGAAAGTGGATAGCTGTGATACTTGAATATGATTTAGAAATTAAGCCCACTAAACTCATTAAAGGCCAAGGACTAGCAAGATTAATGGCTAAATCAAATTTTGAAGCTCTTGATATAAACATGATAAATGCATTAGATGAACAAGAGGAGTTGTCAAATCCCATTATTGAAGATCATTTCTTGAATTCATCTTGGTATGTTGATATTTTATATGTTTTTCTCAATCTGAATACACCTCCCAGTTTTTCAAAAACAAAGGCAAGGTTTTTAAAGTTAAAAGTTGTAAATTACTGCATTTTAGATAAATTTATTTATTGGAAAAATCTAGTGGATTATTTCTTAAATTTTTGCCTGAGAATGATGTAGATAAGGTCAAGCATGAGTTCCATGAAGGAGAATGTGGAGGCCACCTCTATTGGAAGACAAGTTCCAACAAAATCCTTAGAGTTGGTTACTACTAGCCCTCCCTCTTTCAAGATGTCCATAAAATGATTATTGCCTGTCATAAATGCCAACTCTTTGAAGGCAAAAGAAAATTGTTCCCTTTACCCTTACATCCAATCACTGTTGAAGCTCCTTTTCAATAGTGGGGTCTAGACTTCATAGGAGAAATCCATCCACCTTCATCTGCCCAACATACATGGATTCTCACTGCAACAGACTACTTTACCAAATGGATAGAAGCCATCCCTTCTAGGCAAGTGAATGACTCTATCATTATAAAATTCCTTGAAAACCATATCCTATCTAGATTTGGCTATCCTAGGAATATTATCACTAATAATGTTGCTGCATTTGGATCCAAAAAGATGGTTGAATTCTGTCACAAATATCAAATTACATTGGGCCATTCTACTGCTTATTACCCTCAAGGTAATGGGCTGGCAGAATCCTCAAACAAGAGTTTGGTAAACATAATCAAGAATTTGCTGGAGGACAATAAGAAGTCATGGCACATAAAGCTCATACATGCACTTTGGGATGATAGATTAACACTTAAAAAATCAATTGGAATGTCACCCTACCAACTTGTTTATGGAGTAGATGCAATTTTTCCAACCAGTCTAGGAGTGCCAGTCATGAAGATGATCCAAGAAGTACAGTCTGAAGACAATGACATGTTAAGAAGAATAAATCAGGCCATACATCTTCAACAAACCAAAGAGGAAGTCTACAACAGAGCATTACAAAAGCAAGAAAGCATCAATAAGCTTTTTGATAGAAGGACAAAGGCCAGTGATTTCAGCATTGGTGACAAAGTTTTAAAGTGGGATTCGAGGAAAGAAGATAGGGGAAAGCATGGGAAATTCAATAAATTATGGCTTGGCCCTTATCTCATTCATTCTATTGCTGGTAACAATGCCTATTTCTTACAAGAATTGAATGGAGCTGAACTGTTTGGGGGTCCTGTCAATGGCAGGATGCTCAAACATTATTTCTCTTAACCATATCAATTTGGAAACCTTTTTGTTTTTGTTTTCATTTTAAATATTATACTCATAATTGCATTCAAAGTTAGAAAATGAAAAAATACAAAAACAATAGAAAGAGAAAAGAGGGCAAATTGTAAAAACAAGAAAGTTACAACCCCATACTAAAAAGAGAAACAAAATCTGAAAGTGTGCAAAGCTCAAATGCCACTCCCAAGAAACACACTCCTAGTTAGTCATATAGCCTAATCATGACTAATTAGTTTTCAATTTACTGCTGATAGGTTAGTGAATTAGATTTTCCAAACAGCCTAAACTTGGCTTATCAGTTAGGAATATCAGGATAGAAGAAAAAGGTTCAAACAAGCTCAAAATCTGAACCTATGAATTTCAAAAAGAAGGAAGGCTCCAAATAGATCAAATCTTGAGCCAAAGATAGAAGTAAACTAGTTCTAATATACCCAAAACTTGAACTAGAGGAGAAAGAAGAAGCAGCTCAAACAAGCCTAAAAACAGAGTTGAAGAATAAGTGAAGGATGTTCTTAAAACTTTCAGATCTTAAGCCTTCACCATTTTGCTTTAATTTTCTGCAATTTTAGTCTATTTGTAGCTTGTTTTTATGCCATAGATCAACAACAAGTTAGACTGATCAATCCTGACTTGTCTGCTTTTAAATTTCTGTTTTAGAAATTAGAGAATAAACTCTGTCAGACAGTCTAATCCTGACAGAGTGTAGTTAGGTAGAGAAGCTTGTGAACTCAACTGCTTAATCTAAGTTCATAGAGAAATAAGGCTAGAAATAGATTAGTTTTATGCTTTCAAAAGAATAAAATGTTTGTAAAATAGTTTCCAATCCAAATGCACTCTAAAAAGAAGAAAAAATGTTAGATCATTAGGATTGGGTAGGTAGAAAGCTTGTTTTGATAGAATTCCATTGTTTTGTAATGGATGCTAACATTGTCAGAGAAAAAGAAGATCAGCAAAAGAAAGAAAAATTGCAGCCTATGGATGAGGCATTGATCATCTTCCAGAAAAGACATGTCTGAGGTTCTTGACACATCCAAGGAGCTACCATCCCAGGTTAGAGCCGTTGTTAGCCACCTATAAAATTTACCATATCAAATGGTGGCTAAAAAAATTTTTGTAGCCTTCAAGAAACAATTCATGTTCAAAATTGTGAGTTCTTGAAGTCTTATGATGGTCTTTATCCTTTAAGATAATATTCACTGCTATTTCCCTCATAAATCCCTCAAAAATCTGTTGTTTACCTAAAGAAGAAGACTTCTTAAAACCCCATTTTTCATCATTTTACCCCTCGTTCCACTCATAAAAACAATTCCATTTTTCATCACTTTTCCTTCATAAAAATCCCTCATTGAGCCTCATTTAACCTTCAAATTCACTTCAAGACCCTTTTAAAATCATTTGGTCTCCTTCCATTTGTTTTAAAAAGCCTTCTTTCCTCTACCAGAACCCTCAATTTCCCTTAAAAACCCTGTTTTCTAAGCCAAAAAACAGCCTTTTTCATTATAAAAGTTTTTAGCCCCCGAGGGCTTAACTTTCATAAACCTCCACTTCATAGGACCTTAAGCACTGAAACCGGGAGCTTAAAGGGCCTAAAATCCTCTCCGAACCCGTCAAAACCTGTTTCTCCTTTGTATTTCATAAAAAACCCGACTTTCCTTATGTTTTAAATAAAATCCGACAGTACAAAGTTTCAGCAAATATCGACCGTCGATCTAAACCGATCAACGCTCATCGGATCACAAAATCCACATCAGTCATTCCCTTTTTTCAACTTTTTCAAAGTTCCGATGTGATCCCTCTGATTCAATCTCAGCCGTCGATCATCCTTATGATCCGACAATCAGTACAACATCGCATCGCAACTCTTTTCTTATCCTTCCTTTCCTTCCTCCGACGCAGATTCTTCCGATTTAATCTCAGCCATCGAATCCATAAGAACCGACGGTTGAGATTCAATCACATTTTCCCCTCTACCTTCCGTTGATGTCTTCCACGATTTAATCCTGACCATTGATCTCTCAAACCGATCCAATGGCCAGCGCTTAATCGCATATCGCAAATACAAAAGCCCCGTCACTTTTGCCTTTTTCCTATTTTTCAAATGTGATTTAATCCTAACCGTCCATTCTGTCAGATCCAATGGCCAGTGTTGCATCACATCCCGCTCTTATATCACATAAGCCTCCACAATCTCGACCTCTGATTTAATCTCTGCCATTGATCTTTTTATATCGTACGGTCCATGTTGCTCATGCCTTCAAACCCCACCCTTCCCATATTTTCCCGTCGATAGTTCTCTGCTATCCATTCCTACAGATCCGACGGTCAAGATATATCTCGCGCACCTTTCCTCATCGCGTTATTTTTGCACCGTCTGATCTGGCTCCGCCGATCCGACGAACAGCATCACGTTTCACATTTTTTCTACATCCGGAGTTTAGCGCCAAAAATTTGCGTGATAAAAGCGGTTTTCTGAAGACGCGTGTCAAGCAGCGAAGTATATCGCATTTTTTTTTGAGAAATTCTGAAACCACCTTTGAGCTATGCAATACCAGCAGTTTTTCACACTATAACCACCTTTCCCCATTACATTACATTTTCTCATTTAAATCTCCACCCTTCATTCTTTTAATCTAACGGCCCAGATTTCATTAAACCCCCAAGTCTTTGCTCCTCCATTTTTTTCCCCGAACAAACTCACTAATACTTCTCCGTCATCGATCTCTGAAGATCGACAGTTTTGATTTGTTCTCCCCACCAAGCCATCGCCTATCTCCTGTGCTCTGAAATGCTCTACTGATTCATCTCGACCGTTGATCATTCTAGATCAATGACTCTTATTCATCCCACATCCAAACTTCGTTTTTAGCCCTTTTTCGTTTCTGATAAAGGTTTTCTGCCATTTCTTTTGCAAATCCCTCCATTCTGCTGTAATATGACCTCCTCTGCATTATAAACTCCCCAATCAATCTCAGTCGTTGATCAATCTAGATCAATGGCCTGGACTTAATCTCCACCACCGTTTACCCAACCGCCTCCGCATTTGACCCCAGCAAGAAATCCTCACCGTTGGTTGATTTCATCCAACAGTCATGATTAAATCTCACCTCCAAAGCATTTTAAACCTATCCACACAGGATTTTTATAATTTTTTCTTGTTTGTGCAGGTTTTTAAAGGTTTTTACATTGTTTTAAGAAGAAATGAATGGTCGTGGATGACGATCCCTCAAGCCACTATTCATAAAGAAGATCGATCTGCAGGGTCCACATCATGATTTATCCATGCCTCGTGAGCACTTATAACATTATAAAACCCTCTGTGCACCTGCAAAACAACAAAAACACAGTGAACCTTAAACAGACAAAGAGTATCAGTGTCCAGGGATAAAATCAAAGAAGAAATCAATGTTTAAAGGTTTTAAACACATTTTTGAAGGATTAAGGCATAAATTCAATTATCAAAGGCCTAATCCACACAGTTAAGGACAGCATGAAGACTTGAAGACAGAAAATTAAGCCTAATCAGACCTAAAACACAGATCTAAAGTAAATTAAAAGTGTTTTAGGGAAATACAACGGGATCTATCAATCCAAGAAGCCTCCACTGCCATATCAGAGGCTAATTGAATCCTCTCCAGCTACCAAAATCCACTTGCAGCCTCAAAGCAATCAAAGAAGGCATAGTTATTGCCTCATTCAGTGATATTTTGCCAAAAAGGTAGCCAGAGTTATTGCTAACTCGCCTCAAGAGTTTTTAAGTCAACAACATCTGCCCAACATGCTTAATACTTAATGAAAATCAATTAATACAGAGGAAATATCAGAAATATTCTCCATTGAGTCCCTCAAAGGCCGAGAAGCATTAAATTGTATTAACTGAACCTAGAGATATTTTTCCTCATCCCACCTCCTCATTTCTTCTATAAATACTTCTGAAGAAGATGAGATAAAGGTTGGTATCTGAATATTTGTTGCATGTAAATAGTTTTCTGAAGCTGCTGTAAGCTCTGTGTGTAATTAAAGATACCTAAAGTTGAGATGAGAAGTTTGAAGTTGTAGAGACCTACTAGACTTGAGGGTTGTAACTGGTTTGAAGCATCAAATACAAGTTGATTTATGGGATCCTGGTCTATGTCAATGGTGATGTTTTTCTTATTGTAAATTATTATTTTATTCTGTCTCCATTCTGTCCATTATCTCTGATAAATAACAACAAATATAAAGCTAGGATTTACTCTTTGCAGTACCCTACTTTCACTGATAAGCTTTATCTTCATGTTTTCTTCCAATTGTGTATTTAAGAATGATTTAATACAGTCCAAGCAGTTAAGGAATGTTGGTGAGCCCATGTCTTACTGTCTAAACTTCAAACATTGTTCTTGAATGTTATTTTCAGTTTATGCTAAGTAGAGTTGAACTAGGGAAGTCTATGGTTAGCCCTGCCCTCTAGATTTATCTCCAAAAGTTGTTTGAAAGTTTCCCTAAGAGTATGTTGAAAGCAGGCTAGGTTCAAAGTCCTTACCTAATCTTAGACTATTCTTTGTTTACCTTAAGTGTTGTCTTGAAAATTTTTCTAATTAAAGTCAAACTAGGGAAGTCTATGGTTAGCCCTGTCCTCTAGTTTCTTCTCCAACAGTTGCTTCAAAAAGTTTCCTTTTGAATATGCTGAAAGCAGGATAGGTTCAAAGTCCTTGCTTGATCTTAAGCTATTCTTAATGTTTTTTAAATGTTTTATATTGAAAGTGCATCGAAAGCAGGCTAGTTTCAAAGTACTTACCTGATCTTAGATTACTTTTATGTTGCTTCTTAAGTGCATGCCAAAAGCAGGATAGTTTCAAAGTACTTACTTGATCTTAGGCTGCTCTTTGTGCTTCATTTTTTTGTTTCTCCATCTCTATTTGTTTTCATTCCATAAAATCAACTTAAAGATATCCTTTGACATAGATGACTTGCCCCATGGACCACTCTTGAACCTTGTTGTTTCAATTAAATCCTACTATGACTCCATAGCCCAATGGATTGAAGCTGCTTCTTGCCTATCTTGTTAGCCAAACCAATATTTCACTTGCATACACCTTCACCCTTCATTTAGACTTCCGTCACCTTCACATATATCTTCCCAACCAAAACCAAAAAAAACCCTTGTTCTTCATAACTAGCCTAATATCACACCTAAAAGCCTTAAACATAAATCAATCTTTGCACTTATAAGAGAGATCCCTCTCTATATTTAGGAGGGCTAAATCCTAGAATCCCAAAGTGGTTCAAATGTTGTCTCTGTATTTTTAGTCTTGCCAATCTGCTGAAATTACAGGGAAATAACACACACTTCACACACACACCCTAAGTGAAAAAGGGCTAGGTTAACACCGCCAAGAAAAGACTCTGAAACATTTAAATTAATTGATCCCGCACCTCTCTACCCTTGTTTCGAGATTGTAATCAGTTGATCCTGCACCTCCTTGCCCTTGTTGGTCTCTTTTCCCTTTGTGTCATGTTTTGACATCATTAATGCGCCTCCAAGGTGTTCATCCTGGAGACTGATTGGTCTTCATCCTCAGTTTCCGATAGGAAGACTTACTCCTCCACATAAGATCCAAGTTAGTCCTCCACCGAGTCTACACACCGACTCTCCTTCTGGTCCTTTGGGTTCTCCTTCTCGTTATTCTTTCGTTTCTCCCCCTATCACCTTTACCATCTCTGGTGTAGGACCTAATGTTGATGGTAACCCCGACCCTCATGCTTGGAACACCACTAGTGGGACCGCAACGGAGACTGCCCCGGCTGCGCCCTTGCTATCCTTCATGGAAGGCCTCAACCTTCCCGACTTTGACCAGTTGATAAATGACCCTATACACCATGACTCTAGTTGGCCTGCTATGCCAACAAATCTCCCTTCAGACATCCCAAAGTTTGAAGGCCTTGCTGGAGAAGATCCTTCAAATCATATTCGATCTTTCCACATGTGGTGTTCATCTAACTCAATTACTGATGACTCTGTCCATCTTCGGTTGTTCCAATTAGCACTTATAGGTGAAGCTTCTAAGTGGTATGTTGATCAGGCCCCTTCCTCCCATACTAGCTTTGCGACTATTGCCCGAGATTTTTTGTCTTATTTCCATCTTCCCCTTCGTTACGACACTGGTACTGAACTCCTGACCTCTTTCCATCAATCATCCGCAACCTGCCTATTCGACCATGTTTAGGAATGGCGGAGATGAAAGAGCCTATGTCGAGCTCCTACCTTTGAATACTGTGTCTACATGGACTGGTTCCTTAGATATCTTTTGCCACCTATCAGAAAAGATGTCACATCACACTTTCCTCAAACCGAAGAAGCTGCTCTCCAAATTGCGTTAAAATATGACCTGATCTATGCTCATTTGGGTTATGTTTATACCGTTTTACCTGATCTTCCCAGACTTGATGGTGCCAACACACCAGGGGCATCTCACGTTGCCGACGGTATCATTGGAGCTCCCTCTAATCCGTATGCTCAACCTCACATGGGCTATGGCTTTCCTCAAGGGGGGGGCAGAACCTCTTACACTTTCCCCTCCCAGTAGCACTTATCTAGGATACATCATACCTCCTCTTTTTTCCCAACCTCCTATTTACCACACTATTACCCAACCTTCTTATTACCCGTATCCACAGCCTAGTGCTCTAGCTCCTCTAGCATTAGCACCTCCTCCTCCCTTGCCTTCTCAACCCCCACAATAGCGTCCACCACCCCGTCAGGGGTAGGTGTATGCACAGCAAGGTGCGACTAATCCTCCTCCCTAAAAAAGGAAGAGGAAAGGTACTCAAAATCAAGCTGCCCCTGGAAATCCTGGACCTAATCAAGGTAATGCTCCTAACACTAAAAACTAGCAACAAGGCACTTAGCCCAAGCAGGATAGGCCTCTTCGTACGAAAAAGCCATGTTCTTGTTGTGGTGTTTATGGTCATTATACGCATGATTGTCCTCTTCTACCATAGATGCGATAGCTATGGGAGTCTCAAGCAACATTGAGAGGACAACAAGCCATCACTTCTATCCCTCCCAGTCTGGCACCTAGTCAACTAGCTGTGTTTACTGATCCTTTCCCTCATCAAGGATTTGTGGCTACCCAACCACCTGAAGGTCAGGTGGCCACTCAACCTCTTCCATATGGTTCCCCCAATTACCAGATTCTCATGATGTCCTCTGATCAGCCTTCTGAGCCTTCTTCTCCTGGCCATTTAACTTCAGTCGGTACTCATGACCCCCTTTACCCTCCTGGAATGGTTCCTCTAGGCCTTAACCATCTTGGAGCCATCCTGCTTGGTCATTACCCCTTTGGTCAGATACTGTTCCTAGCTCCCCCACCAGGAGTGTACACAGTACCTTTTATGGCCACCCTCTCTCTTCTCAACCCGACCCTTGGAATTTTCGTCTACTATCTCAATCCTCCAGCCGCTACCCCACCTGGTCAACCCAAACCTTATCTTTCTTTGACCTGGGTCCAACTAGTCCCTATGACTTCTCCCGCTGCAACAGTGCCTCATTCACCTCAATAGGAACCACCTCCCGTTGCGACCGCTTCAGGTAAGAATGGCAAAGCTCACAAGGGGGCATCAAAGGACAAGGCTACCCCAAAAAACCCTACCCCTTCACGGCCTCCAAAATGTACCATCCACCCATACTTGTCTAGAGTTGCCTCACCTCAAGTCCATGGTCAATGAAACGTTTCCGGAATCTGATATCCCAGAGGTATATGTCACTATACCCAATTCAATCCTGAAACTCAAACCATTGCGCACAAATCACCCTTGTGCTTTGTGTGATTTCCATGGCCACTACACCCACCTCTGTCCTCGCCTCGAAGAGTATCGTTCCTCTTTAGAAGCCTTACGCCATTTCGAGGCCAAGCGCAATGAGTCAACCACTCCCTTATTTTTTCATCTTACTTCAGCAACACAAGAAGACACGAATGCTCCCATTGACATTCCCCCTTATGATGTCAAGATAACGGAGCCTTGGTCCTCCATCTGCTATCTATCATCATCCATGAGACCCTTGGTGGAAGTCCCCTTAGAGACTCCCCCTGATGTTTCACCTGACCTCCCTTCAGCGACCACCCTGGGCTCTACATCGATAGATCCTCTATCTGCTTACTATTCTGTCACCCCTTGTGACGATGTGCATGTGAACCTCTCTTCTCATGATGATGAGTAAGGTAGCTTTGCCATGGCAGGTAGTCTTTCTTCCATCAGTAACCCCATCTACTATTACGATGACGACATTATGGAAGTAGCCACCACCCCTGAATTCATCTATCCCCCCTTACATTGAACCCATGCATTCGAACCACATACACCTTGTGGCCATTACATTGACACCCAATGTTTGGGTAAGGGGGCACCCATATTTTAGCGACCAGGAGAAGAAATTCTCCACAACTCCTAGTGTATCTGGTCGTGTCGACTCTAGTACCATTACTCTTCCACATTTAGAAGAACCTCTAGAGTCCCATATCACTTCAGATCACTCTAGGGATGATACCCCTCATCATTCCTTCATATTACATCAGCAACCCAGTCTCATAGACATTGTGGTTGACCAACCTATGGGTTTTTTGGGAGAAAATCAATTCATTATCTCCAAATCCTCTCTTTCGATAGTAACACCATGTATGACAACTCAGAACCTTAAAGTCCATTTGAATCATATATGCAGTACCAAAGGAGATTGCTAATCATATATTTCCTTTCTCAAACTACATAACCATATCGAAAAAAAATGGTGCACCACATCATTAAAATGTGTTTAGATTTCTCTTTTTCTAGATACATATTAGGTTGTCCATAACATGCTTGGGGGCACCTGTGCCCCTCAACCATAAAAATCTCGGATCTCAGCCAACAACAACACTAAAACCCCCTTTCTCTGACAAGTCACACTTTCCAGGTCATTCCTTGGGACAGGTCATAGTTTTCTGCCTAGTACCTACTACCCAGGTCGCAAAAAAGACCCCAAAAAATGTGACCTGGCCTGTTCATGAGCTATGGGTACCTAAAATGAACTTTCAACCCACTAAAATGAAAGAGTAGGATTAGGCATCTTACCTACAACTGTTAGATCTCACATTCCAACGGTCGATTTATCTACTACAATTGCCACAAGATTTAGGGCCTCCTCTCCTCACTACACTCACCACAGCTCCACCAGTAAATGAGTGAATATAGAAGGAAAATGCCTTATTAAAAGAAAACCCCTGATTTTTCATTCGGATGCTGCGGCCAAACCATAGCTCAGTTTGAAAAACCATATATACCATTGGAAAGATATCACGAAGCCCTCAAATGGGTATCTGTTCATTTTTAGTGATTTGATACATCATCGAGACACTTTTTCACAGGAAGCGCCACTTCACCCTTCCTAAAAATCGAATTCCTTCACTTGCAACACTCGTATTGGGGGAACCACTTTGCCTCCATACTTTTCCACGCTCGTGTCGACTTTCATCATGAGTTACGATCTTGTACTCATGATTTTATGGTTCCCATTGGACCCTTTTCTGATGTGGCAACACCATCGAGTCACCCTTATATAGAGCATTTGATTTGAGTCATCATTGCTTTCATGGAGTCTATCCTAAGTCCCTTTGCATCCTGCTATAGTCCTCCATCCTTCATTGCTTGGTCCCTCTCTCGTATCACAAATTATGGTCTTTATCCCCACTGTTCCCCATCCCTCATGATGCTATGTCAGTCACTACCAGGTCATCCATGCCCTTTATGCTCTAACAAGGGAAGTCGTCCGTTTGCTACCGAATACCCTCCATTTCATCATCATCATTGGTGTCAGTCTATCAATTGCTCTATTATTTCCTCTCATGCCTTAGTTGAGGATCCCTTATTGCCTCACCTATGGTAGGCCTCCTTCTGTCGACATCATTTCATTCATTCCAGAAGACAGGTCTAGAGCGCGATGTGCAGCAGTTCCAGCTTCCACTTTTGTTCGGTGCCCTGGATTAGGCAAAGGGACTCCCTATTTCCCTTTGACTTGATTGTTTCTCAACTGTAGCTCCTTTCAGCATGATCAAGATTCGTATACTTGATGGTTCAGTGATACAACAATTGATATCAATGATTCCCGTGCATGTGTGAAATTTCACAACCCTCATGAGGGGGTGGCCCTACAGGTAGCCCCCCACATACCCGGATGAATTCTTCATTCAGCCTTCGATACAGCTCCACAGATTTGATGATACCAGCCTCAGTTGCTTGCAACGCCTTCTTGATTGCATATATCAGTCAAATTTTCAAAGCCCTTTCCTATTTACAGGGGCATCTGGGTTGTATTCATATCTCATGTACTCAGATATTATTGTACAAAGTCCTGGCTGTTATCCCAGGAAAAATATGTATGTGGGATTCATTATCATGTTATTTATCTGGCTCATGTTTATGCCAGCATATGCTTTATTATTTCACCCCGTGGTTTTCCAAACGCCTCATTATTTATAATTTTCCTCAACAGGCATAGGTATGCCTCCCCCACCACCTATAGCATAGGTACTCACTTATTAAAGAGACTTGTCACACCTGTAAGTCTCGCTTCCTTAGGGTCTAGTTCTTTTAGCACATTAGCCTACCTTATACTCCTCTCCCTTTGACTTCCCCTTCGATGTCTAGTGATTGAGTTCTTACAACGTACTTCGGTCATACAATTAGCTCCTAATGCTCGCACGCTGGGGGGGAATATGTTACACCATTTTTTGGTCATCTAACTCATTGTCATTAGATGGACCCAAGTACACCATGTAAGACCAATTTTACCATAATTAAGATCGCGTTCACTATGAAAATAACTTAGTAGACCACCTTTATTAAGTTGTTTATGGTCTAAACATGAAACCCCATGATTTGATTTTCCTCAAGGAACAATTAGTTAAACATCAGTTTAATTAATATTCCTGGTTATATTTAACCCAAAACAAGGAAATTAATTAGATAAATCATTATTTATCTTATTATTTTCTAAGAATAATTATTTAAGCATTATTTAAATAATATTCTTTGTTAAATATGACTAAATCTCTCTTAAATAATTAAATAAATCATCATTTATTTGATTATTACTCAACCATATACTTAAAATGATAAATAAATCACTTATTTATTTATTTATTATTACTCAACCACATCCTTAAAATGATAAATAAATCATTTATTTATTATTTACAAATAAAGGGATTTGACCCAAGTCAAATTATTTTTCCCTCCAACAAATATAATAAAATATTCCATAAAAGTTGGATCTTGATTTGGTTAATCATATTTTAATTATGCACCAATATCTAGACTAACTCAATAATTTGTTATAAATAAAAGGGTTTTTCCATTCATTTTTCACCTTTTGTTGCCTAAAGATCACTCTAGACCTAAACTTTTGGTCTGGTTATTGATCCACCATCATAGCCATATTTTTCCATTTTTGTCTGGGTTTTCTACACTATCAAGAGAGAGGAATTCTAAACCTGAAGTGTTGAGGACTTACAAGAACCCATCCCCTTGAGGAGAACCGGGAACACCCTCTTGTGTTTTCCTCCTAGGTGCCATTAATATAAAATTCATTTGATATATTCTTGTCTTGTCTATTGGATGCATGGAGTAAATATTGTTTTTTCTACTGTTTAATGTCTTCTAATGCATAGAACTAGATTTTTGCAGCATTTATCCTGATCACCTAACTATATATCTGAAGATATTAGCAGTCATTTCTGTTGTTAGGGCTATTTTTTATGCACAACTAAAGTGGTCTTTTTTCGTACGCTTGGAATTAAGATTCATACTAGCAGCACTGGTATTTTGCAACTTAGGGTTGTCTCTAGGAGCTACAACATATTAATCACATTGTGGCCAGGGAACGGATTAGAAAACCTTTCCCTAGGATACGACATTATTTTCACCCTTCAATCAGATGAGCACGAAGGGTTGCAATTTGCATAGCCCTCACCTTGGTGACTCCACTATTATCAAAGTTCAAATCAGGTGTAATCCTAGCTTACACCAGGCCTCATACCTGATCATATACTTCTTAGCAAAGAGCCCCTTCTGTATCTGATCCTGAAAATATTATATCTAAGAGAATCTGGAGGGAGAAGCAGCTCATCTAGCATGACCTACCCTCATCTTCTGTAGAATATTTTCCTTCCTCTTCTCAAAAATCTAGTATCTATGGTCTTGGCTCCATAGCCTATGTACTTGATTATCCCCCAGAAACCTCTGTTTTAGCAAATTCAGACCTAAAAGACGAAGCCAAATCTGTTGATACTTCTTTGCCTCCCTTGCACACTACTCCAGAGGCTGAAGAATTCAAAGAAGTTACAGCACTCCAAATCTCATTACAGACAAATATCCAAACCTCTACTCAGCATATACCCATTGTACCGCAACCAAATCATCCTCATAACTTACCACGACTACCCCTCATGGCTGTACCTGGTCTCCTCCTCAATAAATATGCTCCATTGGCTTTACCACAAGTGTTGAATGACATGCGTCTAGATTATCTAAATCTCTTACCTCGTTTCAATGGGGAATACATTACTTCTGTGCAGAGAGATATTGAAAGCTTCTATGCCTTTACTGAGAATATGAATGTGGAGCACCTAGATGTGGTGTTGAGGATTTTCATCCAATCCTTGGATGGAGGGGCTCGAAAGTGGTTTAAATATCTTGATAATAACATAGTCACCTCTTGGAAAGAAATGGAGAATTTCTTCACACTAAAATGGGGACAAAATGGGAACCAAGGCTATGATGTCATGAAGTTCAATGCTCTAAAAAGAGACATAATGAGGATGTAACAGAATTTATAAATAGGTTCAATAAGCTCTATAATAATCTCCCCATTGAAATAAAACCTCCCCAACCATCTGCTAAGGTGGTTTTTGCAGGAGCTTTTGAGCCAGAGTTTGGGTTCACTCTGAGAGAAAGAAAATATGCATGTCTAGATCAGATCTAGACTGATGCATTGGAGGTAGAAGAAAAATTTTCTTCTACTAGTAAATTCAAAGGGAAGATAGAGCATGAAGCCAAAAGAAAGAGTAGGGAGGAGGCTTCTACTTCTAATCAGAAGAGGGAATCACAGGAGTACAAAATTGAAGAAATGAATAAGTTGATCAAGAACCTCTCAAATAAGTTGGTGAAGATTTAATTGGAAGCTAAGAAATCCCCTCCTCTTTCTAACTAAATGATCCCAAACCTTGGGTTTAATCCCTAGTACTAGAAGCCCCCTCTACAGTTGTTGCAGCAAGAAAGGAAAGAGCAGCAATATCACATCCAACCTCCTCTATACCTAGAAGCGATAATGGAGGGATATGTTGAGGAATTCACAGATAGCCAACAAGATCAATTCCTAGCTTACTTATAGGATGAAGAAGTTTAACACATCCTGCAATAAGAGCAAGAAGAGAAGGAATTCCCCCCCAAAGGATCAAGATATTAACAATTACTGTAGGCAGTTTGTGGATTTCATGCAAGCTCAGCTCCACAAGAAGTATGGTCTCAAGTCCTCCAGGAAGAGAACTCAAGTGCAATAAGAAAATGAAGAGTTGACACCAAGGGAACAGACCCCTTCTAGCTCTACCAGTAAGGGTAAAAAGCCTTTGGAATAATTTGCCCATCATAAAGCCCCTGCATACGCTTCCACAAAGCAAGGCTCTAATCCTCCTGAAAACGAGAATTCATCATCTGTAACCTTGAAACTGCTTGACCACCCTAAAGAGCAGTCCAAAGAATTCATTGCAAAAAAATCCCCTACGGCCTCTAAACTCCATAAGTAATTAGAGAAGGTGAAGATCTCGGTTCCACTGATCGAGCTCTAGAAGAAGCCTTCATACAAGTCCCAAGTGTCACAATTCATGCTACCCCATGGTGTAGGCCTTATCCCTGACAGCGTCAAACCTCAAGAAGAAATACCGATTGTATTTTTTGGACCTCATGTAGAAGAGCTAGACTTAGCCACTTCCCCATTCTATGTGAATCTAGTTATACATGACCTATTATTGCACAAATACATGCTAGATTCCAGAGCTTCACATTTTCTTTTTCCATTGTCTATCTTGGAGCAGTTGGGGCTGCAGATCACCAGGCCTTATAAATATCTGTATTCTTTTGATTCCAAGAGGGTAAAGTGCTTAGGCATGATAAATATTTGGTAGTAACCTAGCCTAGATTTTGGCCAAAAGTATGGTAATGGACATTGTTGTAGCTAATATCCTACCTTAGTTTGGAATGTTTTTGTCGAGATCCTAGGGATCGAAGATTGGAGGATCCATTAAACTTTACCTCACCTATGCCACTATTCCATTATTCGGTGGGGAGGAAAGAAGATAATACCATGAATCCAGATTCGTGAATATGGTAAAGAAATTTGATGGTTCCATAAATTCTCTGGTATATGGTAAGGAGGGTGAATTCTCTTGTCTTGTGCTCAAGGAGGATGAAATTTTTTTGAAATAAATGGAGATCTGTCCTCTAATGTAGAAGAATCCTATGAGGATAGAGGAAAAAAAGATATGAACCTTGAAGTTTGATGGAGCTTACTCACAAGAAGGAAACAGGATCGGGGTACTCTTGACATCACCAGAAGGATTCCTAGTTCCTCTCTCCTTTAAACTGGAATTCAAAGCCACACATAATGTGGCTGAATATGAAACCTTGTTGTTGGGATTACAAGTGGCGCGGAACATGAACATACATAACCTCAAGGTGTTTTCAGATTCAAAGCTCGTAGTGAGGCAAGTTGGGAGTGAATGCCAAACTGAACACCCACGGCTCAGAGCTTACATGAATGAGGTATGTGATTTAGTTGAGAACTTATTTTCTTATTTTAACATTTAGTTCATGCAGATGGATAAGAATAGGATGGAAAACTCACTATCTGTGGCTGCTAGTAATTTTTGCCCTCCGCGGAATCCTTTGCTCAGATATGATGTTGAAGTGTGATACCGCCCTTCCATTCCGGACAATATAAAGCATTAGCAAGTCTTCGAAGATGAAGAGAAGCTCCAACATTTATGGAAATGGTGGGCCAGGTTTCAAATATGGTGATTGACTCTATCACCAAGATGATAGTGAGGAGCCAAAAAATAGATGGGAAGAGACATTGGCTGGACACCATGTTCTACGATTGAAAGGAAATGTCATTCCCAGGAGGCTTGTGCCATTGGAGAGATTTTTTGAAAATAATGATATCCCAGTGAAACCCATCAAAATGACCCTCGATGAGCCCTTCAGCGATGTGAATATTGGGACAGAAGAAGATCTGAAGGTGATAAAGCTATCAAAAGGGATCCTTAAAGAATACCAAGATAAATACCTCAAGTTATTTCAATCGTATAAAGATGTCTTCACTTGTTCATATCAGGATCTAAAGACTTTTGACATGGACATTATACAACACAAAATTCCTCTGAAAGAAGGCACTAAGCCTCATAAGTATAAGTTGAGACAGATCAACCCTCTTCTTCTCCTAGCTATCAATAAGGAAATAAAGAAGTTGTTGCAAGCCAAGATCATTGTCCCTTTAAGATACTTGGAATGGGTGGCGAACCTGGTGCCTATAAGAAAGAAGAATGGGGAAATCAGGCTTTGTGTGGATTTCCGCAATCTAAACAGAGCCTCAATCAAATATAACTATCCCCTCTCGAAGATGGATCATATCTTGCAAAATGTGGTGGGATCCTCCCACATGTCCATGATGCATGGCTTCTCAAGATACAGCTAGGTGGTAGTGCTCCTGGAAGGCCAAAAGAATACGAACTTCAATACACCTTGGGGAACCTTCATGTACGCCTGAATGCCCTTTGGCTTGATAAACATCGGTGCCATATTCTAGCATGTGATGGAAATTGCTTTCATAGGAGAGAAGTATAAATTTGCAGTGATCTACCTAGACAACATCACTGTCTTTTAAAAGAGTGACGTTGAACACATAGAGAACCTTCAACGAACCTTTGATAAATTCCATAGGTATGGCCTGTCTCTGAATCCCCAAACATCCACGTTTTCCTTGGAGGAAGGAAAGCTAATGGGGCACATAGTAACTAAGGAGGGAGTGAAGATCAACCCAAAGCGGGTAGAGGTGATAAACGGTATTCGCTTACCAAGAAACAAAAAGGAAGTATAGGTGTTCCTGGTGTTAGTGCCTAAATCCACCTTAGGCTGAAGTAAGGCAGAAAAAAGACAACACCAAACCACACACAGCCTCGTAGCTAGCCCTATGAGGACAGGAGAGGGCTCTCTCTGGGTCAATCTCAATGAAAATATTCAAAGGGGCTTGAGATGACTAAAAAAACAACTGATCTTAGGCTAGATAAACAAATAGGAGGGTTTGATTTTGATTTTTAGGGGTTTTGTTGGAAAAAGGGAAAAACAATTTTAGGCTTGGGGATGAGGCCAATTTCTTGCAGAGTTCAAGTTGGGGCAAGGTAGGCAGCGGCTTTGATGTCTTAGATCAATGAATGGATTGAAAAGATTGCTGAGGAGCTGAAGAGTGCAAGAGAGTGCAAGGATCCTCTTCAAACTGACGAAAAACATATAAAACTAAACAAAATTCTAAGGCAGAGCACCAACAAATCAATGAATTCTACCTCAGTTACTCATTTGTTTAATTTAGAAGTAAAGAGAAGGGAAATGGCATAAATATAACATTAATGAAAATTACAATAACATGAGAAGAACATCATCAAAACTTAGAAGCCACAGGGATCCCAACAAGTGCTGCAAAACTCTGGTCTTTCCTTTGCCAAAAACTGAAAATGGATATACAATGGAGTGCCAAACTTTTCCCAAGAGTCCAACCCTGAAAATGTCTCAGAAAATACAATATATAGACCATCCTAACCCCATCCCATGCCTCTAGGGGTTGATTTCATCCTTCTAGGAGCTGGTTCAACCAATTCTAAACATGGAACTAAAATCTAGGCAGCCAAACAACTTGCCTCTATATGCTAGGAAACTGAACAATTCACTTAATTTTCACTTTTTAGTGAATGAATCCTCTAGAACAAGTAAATGTGAGTCAAAATTACATCATATCCATAACATTACATCGAGATAGATCAATAATTACATCAAAAAGTGAAACTAGTCAAAACTGGGCGAATTTCTGAGCTGAAGAGTGAAAAATAGGCCAAATTCCTCTATGCGCCGTGCCCAAACACTCAATGCGTTGCGCCACTTTGAGCCTATTTTTGAGGCACTTCCTGAAGTCAAAATCACACTCATGATAGCTGGTCGAAAATCCCTGTCTATCTGCTATCTAACCCAAGTGTAATTTCTAAATTTGGATGTCATTTTCCCTTCCAAAACTGCAATCTCCCAAGACTAGTTCCTGCTGGTGCAAAAAGTGGCAGAAAGGCCATTTTTGGAGTGTTTTTGACCTTCAAGACCACCCAGAACTTCATGAAATCTCTCATCCATTCCTGAGCATGCATAATTTACCATAAAAAACCCAAAAATATCAATTTTTCCTCCAGAAGATGTCCCAATCATAAGCGCGTGTCGGGTGGCGTGACGTGTCAGGCAGAAAAACCTGTTTTGCAACAAAAATTTCAAAAATGACAAAATTTTCTCCAAATTTGCAGAAATTTGGAGTGAATGTCTCTCATCATTTCCCATGCTCAACCAAGGAAGCTTCGGCCAATATTATGTCTTTTCACGCCTCCTCGATGACTTCTTCATCTTTGCCCATTGGCAAGAGCATTCAATAACATGTAGTCCCATGGTTTTACCTAGGCCCTTGCTCAACATCCACTTTGATATCTGAATGATTCGTTTCCATTCCCTATCAGCTTGAAGTTTTCTCAAAGCCTTCTTTATTACAATAAGAGGAAACTTTACCTCCCAGGCAATAAAAGAATCTAGAGCACTACATACTTCTTCCTTGACATTGGATAATGTTTGACATGTTCAACCAGCTTTTTTGATTTTGACATACTACCAATTTTTGTTCTTGTTTTCCATACTCTTGGATTCCTTGGCCTTGGCCCTCCTGCAAAGCACACCCAAGAAGGGAACTTCCTCCTGCTCATAGAAGAAACAAACTGAATTCCTTTAAGTGGCTCCAATGTATCAACTCCCCCCCTTGGGAAGTCCTGATTGTGGCAACCATGTGTCTGCAGACTTTGTATCAACTTATGTTTGTTCATTTGATGTAAGAATTTTAAAACCACCATGTCCACACCATTATAAAACAATTTCTTCTATAGATTATTTTACAAATAGTCTTTGTCTGCACATGCTAATGGAGAGATGTTTGTCTTTGTTGACACATCTTAAGGCACTCAAGAAAATGCTTTTCAGCCACCACAGGATCAAAACATTTTATGCCCTCAATTTATATGACACCTTCCGGAAAACATTCTTGATCTTTTGTTTCAATAATTATATGATCAGATTTCACCACCTTTGTTCTCACTAATTTTGGAAGCATTTTCACAAGATCTCCTCTACAACATAGACAGCTATCACTAGACCTCACAACATCTCCAGCTTCGGTCATTTTGGAAGAAACTAAGGATCCATCAACATCTTCTTCACCAACTTGGAGCGAGAAGGACTGAGCGATTTGAATTTTTTTGGATGATATGGGAGATTGTAGGGTTTAGGGATATGGATAAATGGGGACAAGTGACTGTATGAAAGAATTGGGGAATGTGAACAAGTGATATGAGTGGTATTTTAGGATATAAGGAGAAAATGGATTGACAATAATGAATGACAATATTTCAGTGATGGGAAAGGAGCCACATGTGTGAAATGGAATTTGAACTAATTGGCACCAAAATCAAACTTTAACAATCAAACTCCAACCCTATAAGAGCCATTTTTAACAAGAGAGTAGGGTTTGTGTTCTTCAACATTCAAACTCGTACAACCAATCTTCAAACAACTCCAAACACTGACCAAAGGTAATAGCAAGATGATTTAAACTTACACGGGGCAAAGGAGACTGAGAGAACTTGAATTTTAAAGAGCAGTGGAAATTTTTTTGTGTTCTGGCCCAATGTGCCGCGCACCAACCCAATGAGTCGCGCATAAACCCAATGCGCCGCGCACCAACCCAATGCGCCGCGCCCACTTTTCTATGTGCCATGTCATTTTGTAGGAGGATTTTGGAGGCCTTCCCGATGTCAAAATTGGGCGTGTGATAGCTCGTTGGAAAGCTCTTTGAGTCTAACTTCCCACCCCAGTGGAACTTGTCAATTTGGAGTTCATTTACCCTGTCAGAAATCAAATCTCCCAAGACTAGTCAAAATGTGAAAAATGAGGCTGCCTCAAGGCAGAGTGCTGTTGCAGTCAACTTTTGAAGGTCTTCCTCAACTCCAAAGTGAGATCATGATAGCTCATTGGAAAGATATTTATGTATAGTTATCATTTGACTCATCAAGAAAGTCATTTGGGCAACCAAGCTAGGAGAAATCTTGATTTTGACAAGGTCACTTCAGAGGTGCATCAATTCTCCCGAGGCGATTGTATTTTTGATATTTCTCTAAAACCATGACACCTGTGTAAAAAGTGAAGAAGGTTTTTATTCCTTGACCTATTTTGGACAAAAATGTCTTTCATTTTTCTCAAATTCATCTTTTATTACTCAGAAACATCATTTGAGTGAAACCTATCCCGATGTGTGGAATAAGGGATTTGTTGAAATGAAGAGAAATGAAGGGGATAAGGGGCTTCTAAATTCTTGAGAAAATTTTGGGAAGTATGGAGGGATGTTAGGAAGTAGGGGAAAGTGGAATTTTAGGGATTGAGTGAGGGGAAGTGGTCCAAAAGGGAAAAACACAGGCCCAGCCTAGAAAATTGCCAAGTTGTAGCAAGAAACTAGGGTTTGTGCAAAAATGAATAATTTGGGGGATCTTAGTGATGGGAAGTGTTTAATAAGGTGAATTAAGGATAGGGGAAGGTGTATGAACTTCAGGATACAATTTTTGATGATGATTTGACCATCCAAGAGAAATTACCTCCAAAAACCTAGGAGAGGGAAATGAACCTTACCTAGGCACAACTGAAGCATGAACAAGGTGTAAAATGACCCTTTGGAATCTAGGATGATGATGAAAACCCTCTGAATGATGGTACACTCAGCTGAATGGTGACATGGACCGACATTTGGACAACTCTGGAAGGAGTGAAAGTAAACCCTAGACCTAGTACGTAGTGAGCAAATTTTGCTTGAAGGCTCACTAAAATGACAAAATTTGACCCTGACACCTCAAAATCACTTTGTAAGAGAATGTTTGATCATTGGACGAAGGCTGCAAAAACTGACACTAACATTGGCTCCAATGGATATGGTAGCTCCTTGGAGGTGCCAAGAACTACAGATCTTTGGGAGAGCAGACCAGTGCCTTATCCATTGGGCAATTAAGTCAATAACTGCAAACCCACAACAACTCATACCAATCCAAAAACATATACATACTGCATCCTGTACATAAACAAATACCGGAAACTGAAATGTTGCCTTTGGTAGCTTATTTATTTACAAATATCCCCTACTTTGCTTCAAAACCAATAGATCAAGTAACGCTGTAATGCCAGATCAACCATTCAAGTAACTGTGACAAGGATGCTGCTTGAGAGTGCTTCAACTAGGACACAGATGCAATTGCTGACAGCCATACATGCACACAATGAGTCTGGTTATGTAAAAGACAATTTGATCTATCATTCAAACTGAAAAACATTTCCATGTACGTTGCAATAGGATCGCAAAATCCAGACTCTGTTTGCTGCCCCAACTCCGCAATACATACTTCCAGCTGCACACTATCAATGAAAACATCCACGGGCAGCTCTATTGTTTCTTGTTTTGGAGGGAAATTTTCCAAGAACTTTTTGGGATCTCGGAATTCATATGATTGGATCTGATCGTTTAAATACTGAATCTCCTTCTCAAATATTTCAAAAACTAATTCGCAGAAACCAGTTTTAGCTTCAGGAGGAAACTTCGGAGATTTCAAACATTGAAGCACGACAATGAAAAATCCTTCATCAATTTCAATATCCACTAACTCATCTCTAACTTCTTTTACAACTTCACAAATCGTAGGGTTTTCCACATACCCTACCATTGCATGAATGGATCAGTGAGCACTGGAATATCTGAATTGAGTTGGAGTCGCCAGGTGAATGTTTCAGTCTTCATATGTCTTATCGTTGTCCGCCATCAAAAATCAGATCTGAACTTGATACATGTACTGGGGAAATTTACAAGTCAAGTGTTACGTTCACAAGCTAAACCAGAGATCGACTGAAGCAGCATTTATCTACTTCCGCTAATGCAAGGCAAAAGTGTTTCGAAAGCTACCTGGCGTGACTTTAGACTCCGTCTGTAACTTATGAAACAAATAACACCAACAAGAAAACCATTTTTTCCCCAGTATGCTTGCCACTATGTTAGTGCCTAAATCCACCTTAGGCTGAAGTAAGGCAGAAAAAGGACAACACCAAACCACGCTCAGCCTCGTAGCTAGCCCTACGAGGATAGGAGAGGGCTCTCTCCAGGTCAATCTCAAAGAAAATATTCAAAGGGGCTTGAGATGACTAAAACAACAACTGATCTTAGGCTAGATAAAAAAATAGGAGGGTTTTATTTTGAGTTTTAGGGGTTTTGTTGGAAAAAGGGAAAAACAATTTTAGGCTTGGGGATGAGGCCAATTTCTTGCAGAGTTCAAGTTGGGGCGAGGTAGGCAGCGGCTTTGATGTCTTAGATTAATGAATGGATTGAAAAGACTACTGAGGAGCTGAAGAGGGAAAGAGAGTGCAAGGATCCTCTTCAAACTGATGAAAAACATATAAAACTAAACAAAAACCTAAGGCAGAGCACCAGCAAATCAATGAGTTCTACCTTAGTTACTCATTTGTTTAATTAAGAAGTAAAGAGAAGGGAAATGGCATACATATAACATTAACAAAACTTACAATAACATGAGAATAACATCATCAAAACTCAGAAGCCACAAGGATCCCAACAAGTGCTGCAAAACTCTGGTCTTTCCTTTGCCAAAAACTGAAAATGGATATACAATGGAGTGCCAAACTTTTCCCAAGAGTCCAACCCTGAAAATGTCTCAGAAAATACAATATATAGACCATCCTAACCCCATCCCATGCCTCTAGGGGTCGATTTCATCCTTCTAGGAGTTTTTTCAACCAATTCTAAACATGGAGCTAAAATCTAGGCAGCCAAACAACTTGCCTCTATATGCTAGGAAACTGATCCATTCACTTAATTTTCACTTTTTAGTGAATGAATCCTCTAGAACAAGTAAATGTGAGTCAAATTTACATCATAGCCATAAAATTACATCAATATAGATCAATAATTACATCAAAAGGTGAAACTAGTCAAAACTGGGTGAATTTCTGAGCTGAAGAGTGACAAATAGGCCAAATTCCTCTATGCGTCGCGCCCAAAAACTCAATGCATCACGCCACTTTGAGACTGTTTTTGAGGCACATTCTGAAGTCCAAATTGAGCTCATGATAGCTCGTTGGAAATCCCTTTCTTTTTTCTATCCAACCCAAGTGGAATTTTTGGATTTGGATGTCATTTTCCCTTCCAAAACGGAAATCTCCCAAGACTGGTTCCTGCTGGTGCAAAAAGTGGCAGAAATGCCATTTTTGGAGTGTTTTTGACCTTCGAGACCACACAGAACTTCATGAAATCTCTCAGCCACTCTTGAGCATGCATAATTTACCATAAAAAACCCAAAAATATTAAGTTTTCCTCCAGAAGATGTCCCAATCATAAGCGCGCGTCGGGTGGCGTGACGCGTCGGGCAGAAAAACCTGTTTTGCAACAAAAATTTCAAAAATGAAAAAATTTTCTCCAAATTTGCTGAAATTTGAAGTGAATGTCTCTCATCATGTCCCATGCTTGGCCAAGGAAGCTTCGGCCAAGACTATGTCTTTTCATGCCTCCTCGATGCCTTCTTCATCTCTGCCCATTGGTAAGAGCATTCAATAACATGTAGTCTCATGGTTTTACCTAGGCCCTTGCTCAACATCCACTTTGATATCTGAATGATTCATTTCCATTCCCTATCAGCCTAATTTTTTCTCAAAGCATTCTTTATTACAATAAGAGGAAACTCTACCTCCCACGCAATAAAAGAATCTAGAGCACTACATACTTCTTCCTTGACATTGGATAATGTTTGACATGTTCAACCAGCTTTTCTGATTTTGACACACTACCAATTTTTGTTCTTGTTTTCCATACTCTTGGATTCCTTGGCCTTGGACCTCCTGCAAAGCACACCCAAGAAGGAAACTTCCTCCTGCTCATAGAAGCAACAAACTGAATTCCTTTAAGTGGCTCCAATGTATCAACTCCCCCCCTTGGGAAGCCCTGATTGTGGCAACCATGTGTCTGCAGACTTTGTATCAACTTATGTTTGTTCATTTGATGTAAGAATTTTAAAACCACCATGTCCACACCATTATACAACAAGTTATTTTATATATTAGTTTACAAATAGTCTTTGTCTGCACATGCTAATGGAGAGATGTTTGTCTTTGTTGACACCTCTTAAGGCACTCAAGAAAATGCTTTTCAGCCACCACAGGATCAAAACATTTTATGCCCTCAATTTATATGACACCTTCCAGAAAAAATTCTTGATCTGTTATTTCAATAATTATATGATCGGATTTCACCACCTTTGTTCTCACCAATTCTGGAAGCATTTTCACAATATCTCCTCTACAGCATAGACAACTATCAGTAGACCTCACAACATCTCTAGCTTCGGTCATTTTGGAAGTAACTAAGGATCCATCAACATCTTCTTCACCAACTTAGAGCGAGAAGGACTGAGCGATTTGAATTTTTTTGGATGATATGGGAGATGGTAGGGTTTAGGGATAGGGATAAATGGGGACAAGTGATTGTATGAAAGAATTGGGGAATGTGAACAAGTGATATGAGTGGTATTTTAGGATATAAGGAGAAAAGGGATTGACAATAATGAATGACAATATTTCAGTGATGGGAAAGGAGCCACAGGTGTGAAATGGACTTTGAACTAATTGGCACCAAAATTAAACTTTATTAATCAAACTCCAACCCTATAAGAGCCATTTTTAACAAGAGAGTAGGATTTGTGTTCTTCAACATTCAAACTCTTACAACCAATCTTCAAACAACTCCAAACACTGACCAAAGGTAATAGAAAGATGATTTAAACTTACACGGTGCAAAGGAGACTAAGATAATTTTAATTTTGAAGAGCAGTGGCAAAATTTTTGTGTTCTGGCCCAATGCGCCACGCACCAACCCAATGCGTCGCGCACAAACCCAATGTGTCGCGCCCACCTTTCTATGCGTCGCGCCATTTTGCAGGAGGATTTTGGAGGCATTCCCGATGTGAAAATTGGGCATGTGATAGCTATTTGGAAATATATTTGAGTATAATTTCCAACCCAAGTGGAATTTTTCAATTTGGAGTTCATTTACCCTATCAAAAATTAAATCTCCCAAGACTGGTCAAAATGTGCAAAATGAGGCTGCCTCAAGGCAAAGTGCTGTTACAGTCAACTTTTGAAGGTCTTCCTCAACTCCAAATTGAGCTCATGATAACTCATTGGAAATCTATTTATGTCTAGTTATCATTTGACTCATCAAGAAAGTCATCTGGGCAACCAAGCTAGGAGAAATATTGATTTTGACAAGGTCACTTCAGAGGTGCATCAATTCTCCCGAGGTGATTGTATTTTTTACATTTCTCTAAAAACATGACACCTGTGTAAAAAGTGAAGGAGGTTTTTCTTCCTTCACCTATGGTGGACAAAAAAATCTCTCATTTTTCTCAAATTAATCTTTTATTACTCAGAAACATCATTTGAGTGAAACCTATCCCGATGTGTGGAACAAGGGATTTATTGAAATGAAGCGAAATGAAGAGGATAAGGGGCTTCTAAATTCTTGAGAAAATTTTGGGAAGTAGGGAGGGATGTTAGGAAGCAGGGGAAAGTGTAATTTCAGGGATTGAGTGAGGGGAAGGGGTCCAAAAGGGAAAAACACAGGCCCAGCCTAGAAAATTGCCAAGTTGTAGCAAGAAACTAGGGTTTGTGCAAAAATGAAGAATTTGGGGGATCTTAGTGATGGGAAGTGTTTAATAAGGTACATTAAGGATAGGGGAAGGTGTATGAACATCAGGATACAATTTTTGATGATGATTTGACCATCCAAGATAAATTACCTCCAAAACCCTAGGAGAGGGAAATGAACCTTACCTAGGCACAACTGAAGCATGAAAAAGGTGTAAATTGACCCTTTGGAATCTGGCATGATGATGAAAACCCTCTGAATGATGGTACACTCAGCTGAATGGTGACATGGACCGACATTTGGACAACTCTAGAAGGAGTGAAAGCAAACCCTAGACCTAGTACTTAGTGAGCAAATTTTGCTTGAAGGCTCACTGAAATGACAAAATTTGACCCTGACACCTCAAAATCACTTTGTAAGAGCATATTTGATCACTGGAGGAAGGCTAAAAAAACTGACACTAACACCTAGGAAGAATAAATTTCCTCAGAAGGTTCATTCCCAACTATGCCGAGATTGTCCAAAACATTAGCGGGATGCTGAAGAAGAATAGTAAAGTAAGATGTACTCCTAAATCCAGGGACTCTTTCAATAGGATCAAACATGCCTTTGCAGAAGCTCTAGTTTTGGCCGATCCATATTATGGGAGGTCGTTCATGATTTTCTCTTTTTCTTCTCCTCACACAATAGCTGCAGTACTTTTGCAGAAAAATGTTGAAGGGCATGAACAACCCATTGTGTTCTTCAACCAAATCTTGCGAGACATCGAACTGAAATATAATATCCTAGAGAAGAAATATTATGCTCTGATCAAATATCTGTAGTCATTCTGGATGTATGTGTTACAATCTTCCATAACTGCCTATGTTCCCACAACAGCGGTGAAGGATATCTTGGTGTAGGGCAACAGCAAAGTAAAAAGGGGCAAGTGGATAGCCAAGATTCAGGAGTACGAACTGGAGATAAAGCCTACCAAGCTCATTAAAAGCCAAGGGCTGGCAACAATCTTGTCTGAATCCAACTGTCAAGCTTTGGGGATAAATTTGTCTATGACAGGAGGAGAGGTACAGGAGGACACAGGCACACATCAAAGCATAGAATCTTCCACTCAAAAAACACATGTGAAGTACCTTCTATCGTCATGGTATAAAGATGTAGTGGAATATCTTTTAATGCTGAGATTCCCTCCTAACTATGATAATGAAAAGTAATGCACCTAGAGGCTGAAGTCTCAAAATTATATCATGGCAAATGTGCAACTGTACTGGAAGGACCCGATGGGGTTCCTACTATTGTGTTTAATAGAGTAGGAAGTTGACCAAGTCATGACTGAATTCCACGAAGAGATATGTGGTAGACATTATAATTGGCGATCCACTACACATAAGATACTGAGGCCAGGTTTCTTCTAGCCTAAACTGTTTAGTGATGTATGTTGTGGTTCCTATGTTTTGGCCAGGTTGATAAGACTAAAAGAAAAGACAACATCAAACCACTTTGGGATCCTAGGATCTAGCCCTCCTAGATCCAGAGAGGGATCTCCCTATAAATGTTAAAGACAGATATATCTTTGAAGCTCTAATTGAGGTATTAGGCTAGGTATGAAGCACAGGGGTTTTTGAGTTAGATGGTTGGATTGGTTGGAGATCATTAACTGAGAAGGTCATGGAAGTAAAGAAGGGGCTAAATAGAAGGATTTTTTAGCATGGGAAAATAGGCCAAAATTATCAATCCATTGGGCTATGGATTCATGAAAGGAGATTACTTGCAAAGCAACTATCCAAGGGTTTTCATAGGGAAAGTCATCTATACCAAAGGATATTTTTAGATAGATGGTGTGATGGAACATTAAGAGTAGGTGAAAGAAAGAAACCAGAGGGCATTCTAAGATCAGGTCAGATGTCATTTAAATCCAGGGCTGCTTTTGACATACTTCAAAGGAAACTCTCATAAAAGACACAAAATGTAGCTTAAGATCATATTAGATGTCATTTAAATCCAGACCTACTTTTAGCATACTCTTAATAAAGACAGCGTAGCAGTCCTCATAACCACTTTTAGAGTAGTAGAAAACATTTAAGATGAAACAAAGAGTAAGGCCTAAGATCAGAGAAGGAATTTTAACCCTCAATGCTTTTGACACTAACTCAAAGGGATCTTAGAAAGGTTAGCTGTTGGAAGAGGCACCCAGTGAGATAGGGCTAGCTCTAATCTCCCAGTTTCCAAATTCTTTCAGCCAAAACCAGTCAAGAACATCTATGAAACTAACTCCAAATTCAGACATTAGTAAGCATGGTGCAGCCAATTACTACACTGGTTAAACTATGCTGAATTAGTTCTTAGATACACAACTTAGCAGAAAACATATAGATAAAGATGACAGTGAGATTTAGGGTACTTAAAATAGTATATCCTAATCTATGCTTGTTGTTATTTATCAGAGAAATATGGACAGCATGTAAAAACATGAAAGGAGACAATTGCAGTGAGAATACATCACCAATAATATAGACCAGGATCCTGTGAATATGCTTGATTAATTGATGTGCAAAACCAGTCACATACTTTGAGCTCAGTGGCCTTTTACAATACAGAATTCTCTTCCCAGCCTACTATATTACAGACTACCTAACTACTTCCCCTCAATAACAGTTCTAACACCTAATAAAATCCCTATAACCAACCAACAACAACAATGAATTCTTGATGAATACTTATAGGAGAATGAGGAAGTGAAGTAGTAGAAGAGATAGTTGGCCCAATTAAATGAATAAATTAATGGTTCTTGACCTCTAGGAGGCTTGATGGATAAGAAATGTCATGCTCCATGCTTCATTAATGGGCTTTTTCCTATATTTTTACTCTAGCTGTCTGTTTTTTACCTTTGGAACAAGTAAAGGGATAGAAATTCTGCAGGTTCCCATACTTTCATAACTATTGCTTCTGCTCTTTGAGGCTTAGTGTATGAGAAAATGACTTTAGGGATATTTCTTATCTTTAAAATAACTCTGCTGACAGTTAGTAATCTTTGAAATAAATTTTCAGCTATCTTTAGGCAAATATCCTCTGTTCTGGTAATAACTAGGCCTTCTTTGATTTCTGTGAGGCTACAAGTGTCTTTTGGTAGCTGGAGAGGGGTCAGTTGGCCTCTGATGTGGTGGTGGAGGCATTATTGGATTGATAGCTTTTTTGTCTTTACCTTAAAACATTGTTAATTTGCCTTGATTTTGTGTTTTAGGCTTGATTAGGCCTTGATATTATTTTCTAGTCTTCATGCTATGTTTATGTCCTTTAAACACCAGATTATGTCATTAATCTTCAATTACATGCTTTTAATCACTTTAGACTGTCGCTGATAATATTTTCTACTTATGTGATGGTCTTCATGCGCTCTGAGTCACCACGACTGTGAATTTGGAGATAGAATGCATTTACCACTCTGTAAACCTACAAAAAACCCAATAAACATTTTATAAAATCCAAGGGGAGTGAGGGGAGGAAGGCTGCAGAGGCCTATGGAAACGGTGGCGAGGCGATGAGAATGGTGGCTGCAACAAGAAAAAGGATGAAAAACGCAGCAGAATGGGAGAAAACATGGTCTGACGGAGGTTTGGGGCATCATAAGGTCTTGACGTCGGATTAGAATAATCCCAAGCGATCTATGGTCAAGATTAATTAATGAAGTCTTTTAGAGGATGAATGAAGCAGGAGGTGAATGGGGGCAAGGTTGCTTTAGGGTTGTCAGATCACGATATTCAATGGACACGATTGACCGATGGACTTCATTGAAGGTTTAGATGAGTGGACAAAAGAGGGGGGTGAGATATATCGTGGGTTGTCGGATTAAGGAAACTGACGGTGGATATTGGTGGAAGAAAATGGTGGGAGGTCAGTTGGATGGAGACATAGGAGGGGTGAGATCGAATATGAGCCGTTGATTCATATTGATGGACGGTGGAGATGAATCTTGAAGTCTTAATGCAGAGGACGGAAAGGTGGTAAGTGAAAAACAACTGGTAGTATTCGCGCGGCGTCGGAGGTGGGAAATGGTTTTCACCAAATTCACACGATTCCATACATTGCGCAACGCATGTCCCCTCCAATACCGCTTACATCACGTGATTTCTGAACGTTAACCCTCCGACACTTATTTTGCTTGAAACTCATTCTCAACTGTCGGATCTGGTGATCTTGATTGGACGGTGCGAAGAAGACCCGATGAGGAGAGATGCACTGGCAGGGTTTAAAAAATCGGGTTGATTGTGGGCTATTAGATCTGATGTATGGACGGTCCAGGCTTGATCTTGGGGTGGCAAAGGAAATGCAAGGCAGGGAATCGGGTGGAGATCGGGCTTCAAAACAACCGTTGATCTGTAGAGATCAACGGTGGAGATCCGCCGAAAACTCAAAACGTTGGGTTTTATGAAATAATAAAGGGAATGAAGGAAAAAGGGTTCCAATGGGGGTTTCAAAGGTTTTTAGTGCCCGGTGCATTTTTTAAGTCATATGGAAGAGGGGGTTAAGGGGAGTAAGCCCTCAGGGCTAAATCATTTTATAGAGCAAAGGGAGCGTTTTTGTGCATTTTAAAGGGATTTTCGGGGATTTAAGCGCTTGGTTGCAGAAAGTGGTTATATGAAGGAATGGGGCTATAGAGTGTAAGTCCTTGGGGTCTAAGCTCTTTTATAGTGTAGAATAGAGTATTTTAGGCCAATTTTAGTGCTTTTTTAGGCCAAATGAGGGATTCTGGTAAGGGGGAAAAGGGATTTTTAAACCAGACAGAGGGTAACATGAGGTTTAAAAAGGGTTTTGAGAAGGTTAGAGAGTCAAATGAGGGTGTTTTGAGGGGATTTTGTGGGATTTGAAAAGGGGAAAAAGTGATGAAAAATGGAGGTTTTCTGAGGATGAAATAGGTTAGATGGAGGCCTTTTTGACAACAGTTTCTTTACCAAATAGTAGGAATTTCTTAATGGAAATAGCAGTGAAGATTCTTCAAGGAGCAGAGGACACATAAAGGCTTCAAGGATGAAATATTTCCAAGGGAAATGTTTCTCTTGAAGGCTCAGAAATATTTTTAGCCACCTGTTTGCTATGTCAAAAATTTATAGACGGTTAACAATGTACATGCTCGGGTTCTGGCCTACGAGAAGTGTCATATGTTCGATAAAAAGCATAGGTATGCACATCTCCTATTGACCTCGGTACATGTTGAAGAACCTTTCAGACAGTGGGGAATTGACTTCATAGGAGAGATTCACCCTGCTTCTAGGAATCAACATCGATGGATCCTCACTACTACAGATTACTTCACTAAGTGGGTAGAGTCCGTGGCCACAAGAAATGCTACTGATTTGGTGGTGATCAATTTCCTGGAGGAAAACATAATTGCTAGGTTTGGATGCCCAGCTAAAATCATTATAGTTAATGTCCAAGATTTTAATTCAGCCAAATTTGTATGTTTCCGTCAACGTTACAACATCTTATTGGGACACTCAACTGCATAATACCCATGGGGAAACGAGCTGGTAGAATCATCTAACAAGACACTAGTAAGGATCCTGAAGAATACCATCAATGAAAATCAAAGGGATTAGGATTCCTAGCTCAAGTTTGCACTCTGGGAAAATCGCATCACCACTAAAAGACCAACAGGAAAGTCCCCTTACAAGTTGGTGTATGGAAAAGCCGTGGTCTTCCAAATTAATCTTACATTACTCATGGCCCAGTTCTTACAAGAAATCAAGGAGGAGCCAAATGACCTTATCCAAAGAATGAATCAGTTGGTGGAGTTGAACGAAACTCGGGAAAAGGTAAGCCTTAGACTAGCAGAGTATCAAGAGAAAATGAAAGGCTTATTTGATGAAAGAGCTAAAGGCAGAGAAATCCAAGTTGGGGATTTTGTGTTGCGATGGGATAGAAGGCAAGAAGACAAAGGGAAACATGGGAAGTTCAACCCCCTATGTTTTGGTCCTTTCAGGGTGGCAGAGGTCAAAGGGAACAACATTTTTGCACCGGAGAACATAGAAGGATACATGCTTGAGGCGCCCGTGAATAGGCAGTTCCTCAAGTTATATTTTCATCATTGATGAGGGCAAGTCCTGCTCATTGTATATATAATTTCACTATTTATATCTTCCACAGTTCCCATTTTGTTTCATCCAGTGTTTGCATTTCCTCCATTTCATCTTCCATATAATATTTCATTTCATCTTCTATTTTGTGTCCACTTGACTATTGGTATAAAAATTTGAATAATCAGTGTGCATTTGCAACTCCATGTGCCCAATAAAGCATAGGCATTCAGGTCTGAAGGTTCTCAACATACTGAGAGCAACGCGTTGTCCCCAGATGGAGCCAATGTTGGCCTGTGACAACTCACAAAGTGGAGAAGGAGAAAGGAAGGGAAATCTTCACTGACAAAGAGCTTAAAAGAAATGAATCTGCCCTTTAGTTGAGAAGAAAGGGTAAATTTTTGCTGAGATCGTTTAATGGTTGGTCGAGTCGAGCTCATTCGCAAGCTCAAGAGGTACTAGCGTGGCAGAAAATCGGGTAAGCTCAAGAGGGTTACACCATGAAGCAAACAAACTAATTTCCTGAAGGTGGAGGAATGGCACATTTCCCTTAAAAGCTTAAGAGTTTTGAAGGAGGCGCAAAGGGAAAAATAGATGGTCCGGATCAAAGAGCAGATTTTAAGCGGAGAGATGGACGACGAAGATTAAATCATACTTCACTCTAGAAACTTTTAACTTTTACCACCCTACCAACCCCCCCCCCTTCCTGCGCGCTTCGCACTTTGTAGATTTTAATGTTTACCCTTCAATGCTAATACATAAAACTTATGACATGCAATTTACGGGTGTGGTCCCACCTCCATTTTCCATGTGACTCCTCCACCCATTGCATATCACACACTGTAGTTCTTACTGCTCCCCTTCAATGTTATCATATAAACCTTGCGGCATGCGATCTACGGGCGCAGTCCCACCTACATCCGCCATGTCACCTACTCTCACTTCGCACTTTGATGATTTTAATACTTACCTCCGCGATTATTCCTTAAAACATGCAATTTGTGAATTGCGATCGAACCCGACCACATCGCACATCGCACTTCGGTGATTTTAACATGAAACCTTCGCATTCATATTGTAAAACTTGCGATGTACAGTATGTGAGCCAGGTCCACGTCATCTTACATTATTATCTAAAATCCATTCCTCGGCCTTTGACCCACTCTTTTCTATTTAAACCATATTCGCCTCATGTTAATACTATCAGCCCCATCATTCCTTCCGTCATTTCCATTCATTATTTTCACATCCCATCACCGCTAAGCTCCTCACATCTCTTAGTCACCTCCGCTCCAAGTCAATGCATCTGATGGCCCCTATATAGTTTAGTCCCCCCCACAACATTCAAACTTTATAGTGAGTGGGGGGGTGTCCGAAATGGGTGGCATCCATTACCACTCACTCCTCCACGTGTCTTCCTCTCGTCATTTCGCACCCCCCCCCCTCACCCCCCCCCCCCTTTGTTATCGCTTACCACTTGAGACCCCCTCCAAAATATCTTTTTCCACTGTCCTCCAAACCGCTGCCACCTTGTGACCATTGCCAATGTCACCGCGCCACGTCCTCCATCATCCCTCCACATCCAGGCTTATTAGGTTTACGCGTCATTTTATGAATAAATAGGAAAAACACGGTAGAAAGAGTTGTGGTAGAATACAACCCAGCAAGGAGAAAAATCACAAAGCCAGTCTCATGTAGTACGACTGGCCACTTCACAATGGATGAAGTGGAAATCATAACACTAAGGGAGTGTAGGCCTTCAAACAGTGAATGGAATCATATGATGAAGGTCATAACGCCCAACTATTCTCAGCCTCTTCTCACCACTCCTTTGAAAATTCTTGAATTTGGCCTCCCTGGCCAACTATTTTGTTTCTTTTTACTGATTAGATAATGATGTTTTGCTGGTAAAATATGATTTTACCCAATTCCACTTTGATTTTTTTGTTGTAGGAGTGATTTCTTGATACACACTCTGATAGTTTGTTAGGATATTTTGGTTTCACCTATGTGGGTCGATCATGACAGAATAATCGATCGGAAAACCTAAAAGAAGAACTGTATATGTAGTGATATCAAAGATGAAAGAAAGGTTCTGGAATTCTGAAGAATTTTTTTGTAGTTTTGGTATGATTGTGCTCCCTGTGCTTTGAGACACATATTTGGGAGAGTTGTTTAAACTTAATATGATACAGAGCTGTTATTTAGGTTCCAGATGGAGCAATGAGTAGTATGTATCTGTTTTCTTCTATTATCAGTAATCTCCTTTTTATGTATAATCATCTTTCACTTTATGCTTCTTAGATGGTCCATGTAATGTAGTTGCCAGCGTTCTGCAATTTTATTCATGAATTTCTTTCTGTATAACGCTAAGGTGTTAACTCTCATGTATTATGCTTGCTACATTCCCTTAATTTGCACTCCACGAACCTCTATTGTTATCCATATCTCATTCACATCCGTTTCCTCTGAGTTCACAGGGGGACATATTCTTAATCCTCTTAAGCCTGTCTCTTGTTGGTTCCTTCTCCAATTCTTTCTCAAATGCCTCTGCATATTTTTAAAGCTTCTGCTCATTTTTTTATACTTGGCCTATTTAAAATCCATCAAGCATCATAGCCTCTTGAGTCCTCTCACAGGCTAGGGAATTCACATGAATCAACTCCAAGGTCTTCTCCATCCATGAACCACCAAAACCATTATTCTCTTATTCCATATTTTGTCAGAGGCATTTATACAATTTTCCATATTTAACCTCTGATTCTAAGATGTCCTAGGCATTGGTCTTTTGCAACTCAAGGTTGTCTCTAGGAGCTACAACACACATGACATTTATATTCATTCACATTTTTTTTCACTGGGACACATACCCTTCCCTCCACGTCATCCTGAATCTATTCATCCCAACTATTCCTTTAGTGTGCATCCTTTATTATTTCTGGCATTTAGCTCCCGGGATGATGCAATCACCAATGATCACTGCCAATACATTTCTCGTTAAAATCAAATTGTAACAATTGTCATGGACGGGCAGATGTTATATTAATGCAATAAATTGATAAGCTCTCCCATAATATGCAAATGTAATTTGTATTGTGGTTATTTATATAATATTTTGGGTTTCTATTGTTATATATATATATATATATATATATATATACATATATATATATATATATATATATATATATATATATATATATATATATATATATATATATATATATATCACTCCACTCTGATGATCAATATGAAAAGATCCAAGTCCTCTCCATATATATATATATATATATATATATATATATGGAGAGAGAGAGAGAGAGATTGTTGCATTGGTTGGGACTTTGGCTTGATTTCATGAGATTTTAAGAAAATTTTGGGGCTAATATAAAATGAGAAGAGACAAAGACAATAATTTGAGATGCAATACAGAGAAAAGTACATTTTGACATATTTTTATTATTTTCATTATTATTTATAATGATTTTTACTTATTCTTGATTCCTTGAACACAAGTAATTCCTTTCTAGCTTAATGCTTACTCTACTTTAAATTCAATAAAATGATAATATTGGGCATATGCGAACTTCTTTAACATACAACTCCTTTATACTTTCAATTTAAATTATAAGAAGAAGTTACTTCAAGGTAAGTCTCATATGCTCATTTTCATCTTTTACCATTTCTTTATGATTTTTGTTTCAACCTTATTATTAGTATTTGCTAATATAAGCACCAGTTTTATAAGTATTCGCTAGTTACACTAAAGGTTTGATGTTGCTAGCAAGGTTGGTTTAAATACTTCGTTTGACTTCACAACTCTTCTGGCTTAGAAAAACAATTATGTTGATAATTAAATAGAAAAAAGTTACGTGAGACAATATCTTTACTTTGCCTTGTTTTCATTTAGTATCTTGTTCTTCATTTTTTCAAAGTTTATTTTGAAAACAAGATATTTGCAACGAAGCAACATCTTCATGCGACTTTAATTTTATTCATAACAACTCCCCAATTTTAGGAATCCTTATTTTTAAATAGAATCCTTATTAGTTGTAACTTTGTGAAAAAAAACTCATGAAGATATCAACTTAAGAAAAACACACATGCCTTCCATATATTCACTTGTGTTGAGACATAATTTCATAAGTGGCCTCGTTGGAGTTTTCTTTCATTTATGGACTTCCATTTACATTTTATTTTGTGTTTTCATTTTCTTCATTTACAATTGTTGAAGTGTGTTGATTTCAATTTTTCCTTGGATTGGATTTTGTGATATTTCCAAGATCTATATAGGGGATTTTTCTTACCGATTATCAGTTGGTCTATATGGGGAAATATTTTCTCTACCTCTTTAATAGGATTTCATTTATCTAAAGGTCATTCTTATCAAGTTTTCACTTTCTAAATCATCCACCATTAACTATGGGAACATTGATATCTGACTCAAGTGGTATAAGTTCACCTTTATAAAGGAACAAATTGCATACGACATTTGCTTTGGATCCTTAAAAAAAAAAAATCTACATTGGTAGATGAAGAGAAGACTAGTGAGTCCAACTTAATCTAGTATAACATATATTCTTTCAAGTAAAAATGCTTTTGTACCACTTTTCTCTCTTCACCTAATTGTTAAAATAAATTCTCCAAGCATATTAATAAAAAAGGCAGTGTCATAGTTTTGAAAGCACACATGTGTGGGAAGTGCATGCAAACCTTTCGAGGTACTGAACATGCATGTCGACAATGAAGTGATGTAAGGAAAAAGAGGTAAATTAATTTCTAATACATGCATACTAATCCTTAAAAACCTCTTAGCTATCTTCACTATCCAATAGTAGAGAGAAAGCTTTAAAATGACAATTATTCCTTACATTTAAATTCATTGTATTAGTATGACCATTAACATAATTTCACTTTTATGAGCTTATTTACTTTGATTCATCTTATGCGGGACCTTCGAAATGGTGTAATATGCGAGAAAATTTTGAAATATTTTATTTTTATCTTTGGTAAATTTAAGTCTATTATTTAAATTAGAGATAAGTACTTCGTCCCCATGTGTTGTCAATTGTTGTGGAAACAACACCCCCAATAATTTTAAACAAAACTTATGGTGACCCTCCATGTAAATTTTGGTCAAATTATTTCTTTAATGTTTTAATTTTGTTGATTTTTAATTTTATGAGATTTTTGTTTTTGATTTCTCCACTGTGTCCATCTTGTCGTCAACTTTCCAATGGTTCATGTTTCATGCCATTCTCACTTACGATTTGCAAAATATTTTTAGTCAAAATTTGGTTGAATTTCACCACCTTAACTTAAAATATGTAAAAATATATTTTATTATAATTTAATAAATTAATTTAAAATATAAAAATATAATTATTTTATTAATTAAGTTAATTATTTTATTTTATTTGTAAATATTAAATTTAATTATTTTATTAATTAAATTAATTATTATTAATTTAATATTTATTAAATATCGTCCAATTCAAGAAATGGTATATATATAAACTATATAACAAAACTCTACCTTATAAATATATACATAATGTATATAAACAAAATATATATCATATATTATAAAAAATCAAAATTAAAAAAACAATTTTTATACCATCTCGCTCCTTGATTCCCCAAAGGTTCAAGGTTTTATATAGTTTGATAACTCTCGAGATTATTAGGCCCGAGATGACGTAGAAATAGGAGGCGTTGAAAGACCATAGCGGGAGTCTTTATAAGGTATTCATCTAATGAGTTATGCTTTCTTTTATATGAAACAAAACATAGTGGGAGGAGGGGCCACTCTCAACCACGTGGTCCCTCCCCCACACACTCACTTATGCAATTACCTCCACAATAGTAACCATGAACTTCTTATGACTCTGTTTTGTTGATATGTAATATTTATTATTTGCTTTTACTTATATCATATTTATATTTTATATCATGTTTTATGTTTTATTGTATTTCTTTAAACTTATTTGATATGATTTATTTTTTAAATATTTTTCCGAATAGTATTTAAACAAATCTTTAATAAATGATCTAATTTTTTTGTTGACAACATTATGCATTTTTTTAAGTACACTCTTAGTTTTGATAACCAAATTTTGATTGGACATAATTTGAGATTTGCTTAATGTAATTGAACAAATGAGGGCTTGTTAGAAATCTTATTTCATGGAGAAGGATTTAGAAGTGGTTGCCTGATCATATGTGGTCATTAATTAGTAAAAACAATAGCATAATTAAAGGATATGGAATTGCAACAATAATTAATTTCTTGAGTTTGTTTTGGAGAATTTTGGTTTGCTCAAATGTCTTGTTCTTGCAAATTCATTTCATATTAACAATTTTAGGAAATAATATCTCTATAAAAAAGAAATGAGAAGACATGATTTTATTTTATTAATTTATCAAATCAGTTTTGAATTTGTTGATTTGTTTTTACAATTTTATAAATATGAACTTTTCTCCATTTTAATTGGTTTTAATTTTTATTTTGAATGGCTTTTTGTAGGAAGTTTATTGAAGAGATTAATCCCAATGGATTGCAGAAATGAAATTGGGATAAAAAAAAGGAGGATTTGCAACTCCAAAATGAGGGATGTAAACTGCTTTCAACAACTCTCCTTTTTGGGATTTCGTTTTGTAAATTACAAATAAGAATTTGGACAAGGTAGAAAGGGTTCCTCATTATGCAATAGGATATTTTTAGCACTTTTGTAAGGATCATTTTTTTTGTAAGAGAAGAGGAATATTCATATCTGAGCTTTGGGGGTTTTGCTTTCAGGGTCTAATCTATGATGGAGAGAGAGATCTAGCACTTTTGCAACTCTTTTCTTTGCTAACAAAGCTAAAAGTCTTCGAAGGATTGTTGTGGAGATTCATTGTGAAACAAAGAAAACAATCCAGGGTTATTGATTCTATTTTCAAATACTTTTATTTACTAATAAAATAATATTATTTTAATGGAAGATGTGTGCCAATTATTCCATGTTTTCACATATGTTAAATATGTGAATGGTTGTTTATTTCATCAGCTATCTTATTTTGTAATTACATTGATTTGCTATTTATTTTCTCAATTTTCTCTTGCAATTAAAAAAAAATCCGAGTAACTATTTACTCATAAATTTGCTACCATAAAAGATTTAATTGTCATTGAAATTGTGTGAAATTTTTCCAAGTTTTAATGACTCGACTTTTATTATTTTGATCTCTAAAATGGATCATGTCATGCACTTAGAATATTTGTTGTTAGAGATAATTTGGTAGCTGGATATTCATCATAAAAAATATGTCAAATCCCCATTATATTTAAATTCTTGTACTTGGTGTTTGGTAGCTATCTCCTAGTTATTGAGTTAGAGTAGTCTGTTTTGTTTTTTCCGCACTAGTAAGTAGACTTGCATCCAGATTTAAATTTATACTTAATATTCATTTTGGTTTTAGAAGTCTTCTTACGTATGAGCAACCTTATTAGTGGTTTGGTTGAGCCCTTATTTCAGCTTAATGATTGTTTTCTTGCAACTGCATTGTAAGAGGGTAAGTCTAATTTCTTTCTTCTTGTCGACAAGTAATTAAGAACATCACAAGTTAGCAAGGAGAGTGTGAGGGTAAGAAGACCCATTTTAACTAATTTAAATCACCATTCCAAATGGACAGGAGCTTTATTGGGTCTCAGGCCATGTGATCTCCTCATTGTTGATTTTGGTCATTTTTCGAAATCAATAATTTTGGCACTAGAATGAGGGCCAATGATAAACTATATTTATACATGAAATATTAGCCAAAAGAGGTGATGTGAAAATTGAGCATTGTTAAAACCACCACATATATTTTAATCCTCTAATAGGTGTTGAGTTTTCCCTTTAGGTTAATGGTACTTTAGTGGGGGAATTATAAAGAAGCAAATTTGTAGCCATTAAGAGGTGTCTAAACTCATGGGTCTAGGTATCATATGGTGTCCCACTACTTATGTCATGGTGGATATTTGAAATAAATAATCCACTTATGATATGGTGTCCCACTTAGGAAACTAAACCATTCACAATGCATTAGGATATTTGTCTTTACAGAGTTCATGTTCAAGATAAAACAAAATGTTACTATATAAAAAAAGAAGAAGAAGAAAGTACTGAGGATTCTAAGATGCCTATACTTGCTTAAGCTAATGAATATACTAAAATTGAATGATATAGGATCCAAAGGTTTATTATGAATTCAAAAAATTAGGAGGATTATAAGGGTTTCACCTCTATAGAAGTGGATTCACCTTCACCAAAAAATCCTAGACCAATTCTTGTGGTAGCACTAGTTTTAATACATTCTAAGAAAAGATCTATATCATTTATTTTCACCTACATTTCTTCCAAAATAAGAAGAATTGCTTCATTTGCGTAATTTATGTGAAGGAGAACTTTTCCCAATAATGATTCAATAATGCAAAGGTATAATTGGTTTTGGTGCCTATAAATATGGGAAATATCAGGGACCTAAGCAGTAATGCCTACAACAACCTTGGAATCAAAATAAAGTTATGTTCCTTGTTATACTCTTGGAGCTCATGATGTATGTCTGAAAAAGTCTACTCATAAAACCTATATGTTGAGAATTCAACCCCAAAAATAGCCCTTGAACCACCCTAAGCATTGCCTCTTTTTCTATCCTTATATCATTAAGTATTTTTCCCTGTCATGGTGGTGATTAGGAGCAAGAATAGAGATTGAGAATGAGAATTTGAGAGGCAAGAACCATGAAGTCTATGCACAAGAAAGGAAATGGGAAGGTGAGTTTATTTTTTCTTGTTAATATACCCCTTTGAAATACATGACTATAACTAAGAAAGAAGGCCAATTAGGAGAAGGAAATAATTGTTGTTCATTATGGAATTGAAACTCACCAAATTCAAACTGAAACAACTTCTTCACGTTTATGTAGTAGTCAATATGAATAACAACCAATTTCTAGATAAAAATCATGAATTTGCACAACTGTCTCACAAATACATCTAATCTCATTTGATATACCTTCTCCACTAAATGTCATATAAAATAAACGAGTTTCCACAATTTTCTTTGATAGCACCCAAACCTTATGCCTAATTTCTTCACCTTTATTTCCTAAATAATTAAAAATGCCAACGAATGTTTGAGCTGAGAGGTTGATTCTACAACCCAGTATGAGGGGGATGTGTGACAAACTGATTCTACAACCCAATATGAGGGGGATGTGTAATGTGTGACAAACTCATTCTACCACCCAATATGAAGGAGATGTGTAAGTTTGTTTGTACGTCTGTTCCACTTTAAAATAAAAATAAATGTTAAAAATTATGTT